>CM017561.1:15342479-15453499 GCA_007844125.1 Sinonovacula constricta
GCGGTAATCCATGGGCACACATTGCGGAATTCTGACGAAATTCTTTAATCTGATACATCTGTTAGTCAATTTATAGGGACAACGAATAAGTTAAGAAATATTTGAAACATTGTCGCAGGAAAATGATGATGTTATCTATTAAATAGGCTATAATTGGCCAAAAAACATAAGCCTTTGTTTAAGTCAGTCTAAAACACTTCTGAAATCAAACAAGTGCTATTATGACCATCACACATACACATTTAATCTTTAATACAGAAATATAAAAAATATATGTTGTGTTAAAATTACTTTTCTCTGTGAAGATTTCGTCATATAAAATGTATATGCCTATGCTTTCTGGAAGGCCTGCCGCCGATGTCGGAACTTAAAAAAGAAAACCCACTACACAAAACTAAATGCACGTATTACTGGAAGAGATGGATCTACGGGGGGGGGGGGGGGGGGGGTGCATCCCCTCCCCACCTACAAGATAAAAGAGTTGAGTTGTGAACACACATACATGTAGGCTTAAAAATACTAAGCCTTTAAAGTAAATTTTGTCTGTTGACTGCTTAGGTCGAAGTTAGGGTCCTTAACTGCGTATGTATATCCACTACTTACTGCCATTAAGTTGAATGTATTTTGATTCATACTCCCACCAAAATTTTCTGACACTAACGTCAAGTTCACGATAATCGACGTAAAATCGTTTAAAAAATAAAAATTAATTAGGTAACCACCCAAACTAGGCGTACTTGAGAGAAAAATGCACAGGCCAAATTAGCAGAACTTATCGCCTGAGTGTACCGGAATAATTAAACCACGTCCAGCATTTTACTGTCGTTGATCGCGATTTCAAGAGACATGTTTATGTATGTTCAAGTGGTATTTTGTTGCTATGTCATGGAGACAGAATGATGAACACCCACAGGGCAGAAACACGAAAGATATACTCTTTCGTCTAGTGTTCATTATAATTTTGAGAGAGAAAACCTTCAATGACAAACGACGTTCACTCCATTTCTGAAAAAAAAAAAAAAAACATATCCCAAGTTGCCCGTCGCATTAACACACATGTGTAGTGCTGTGTATATACAAAACTCGGGCCCTCTGTAGACATTATTTATGGGTTGGCGGCACTCGAAGCCAATGTCTTATCACCCATAACCTCTTACAAGACTTACCTACGAGTCATGGAGAGCTCGTAAAACAGCTTAAATCAATATTTGAATAGGTCTGGTAATGGCTCTATCAGTCGATTGGAAAGAAAACTTTCATAAGTGGACGAGGGTTCATATTCTCAAACCAGCACACTTTTTAAAAATGTGTGAGTATTTATTGAACTAGTCGCAGAGTGTGCGTGCAAATACATTGTAATTACATGTAGACAGTTCACTGTGCAAACTGCACTGACCTGGCTTTAAGGACGTTGTACATAAAGGCGGGATTACAAATACTGCTGCCAATATTAAATGTTCGAATATGAAGGGGTCACTCGCTTTTGAGTGGAGATAAACGGATTTCGAGGTGTATGAAAAGATTAGTTTAAGCAGATAAGTTTGGGCTAGAGAGCGTATATTGGGGGAGATGATGAAATGGCGGGTTCAGAGAATCAGGACACCAGACGATACACGTGTACTCTTCTATACTAAATGGCTAATAGTACTGTTTGCTTTGTTTCGGAAAGGCGGAAACGGTGCATATTTTTATCAGTTGCTTTGTCAGCCATGGTGGCTCTGAGAACATCTATTATAACATTCGTTTGGTAACTTCTAGAGCCGAAACTAAGTTTTGGGACTGGAGCTTCGGCCTTATTGGCATGATGTCTATTGTCATTCATTTTCTTAACCAAAGATGAATCTTGCAAAAAAAAAAAAAAAAAAAAAAAAAAGGATTTTAAACTTGTCTATGAAAGATTGTGGCCGAAGGGTTTGGGTCACCGACTTCTTAATTGTCATCTTGTCTCGTCCTTCGTCAACAGAACCCCAACCACCATCTCTGCAAGTCTACCAAGTCTTCACTTTTATTACGAGACATCCAATTAACGATTTTTTTAAGAATCTGGTAAGGGCTCTGCGACAGAGTCGATCTATTCAAGCAATGAATTATGTTTATGTTCAACGATTTTAACAAAAACAATTTTTTAAATTCTGTAAGATGTTGTAGCGAGCGAGTGTTGTCTTTCCATTGCATCCATTTTAAAATTCTGGTTTCGCGTTCTTTGAGAAAGAAACCATTATATAAATGCGATGCATGTTTGGCATATCGCGTTTATGTATGATTTAGGTCATCCATTGTGTACAACAAATGTGGGTACATGCTTTATCTACAAGGAAGTCTAAAATCTCGTAATAAGACTCGTACCAAAATCAATTACAGTTGCGTCTGTTGTTTGATGTAATGCGACGTATTCAATAAACTTACTGAAACACAGATATGTAAGTTTCTGATTCACGATTAAATGGAGAATTAATTAATTATAGATGTTCTGCTTTTCCTTTACGCTTCGTAATGTATTACACCTCATTACATGTATACAAGTCGATACGTTGACTGCAGCGATAAAGACGGAAAATAAAAGTAAAGCTGTTCTACTGTTGCTAGCCTTGTTTGCATACAATTGATATGGCTGGCTTTTTTCAAGTGATTCGATCATCGTTTGCCAACATGTTATTAATGATAAAGGTGCCACACCCTGGACTCAAACTGCATCTGCATTCAGAACTCCTCGGCTATACTTTTTTCCGATGGTGTACGGAAAGTGCCGAAGATAATGCGAATGCATGTGCCGGAAACGTTTACAACACCTTGACAAGGTTTGAATAAAATTTTCGCGTTAGCATTTCTTTTTTTCGTAAAGGCGTTTTTCTGCAGTCTGGTTAAGTACAAAGGTGCATACACACAATCGGCTTTTGTGTCTAAAATGCATTTATCAAAAAAGTTTTTGGCATTTATTCGATCCACTGGAACAAATAACGTTGATTTATCAGGGTGTGTTTATACATAAATTGGACAGGTAAAGAAAACCTATGGGATTTGGCAAAAACGATCTAAAACGAATTTAACTTATTTTGCATTGTATTGAAAGTATACAACAATATCGGATGTCACCACCAATATAACATGTAAAATGTCCAAAATGAATGCGTGAAAATGACAGCCAAACCCACCAAAAATAAACTTTAGTCACGTATTTCTCAATCAGGCTAGTACTTAGCTTTCTTTAGGTTAAGTCAAGCGTAAGTTCAAACGGCTTTTGTTTTGAACGGCTAAGTTTTAAAGTAAATGTTCGATGATCTTTTTATATAATGTTAAAATAAGAATACTTCATTGATTTTTTTATATATGGTCTCTTTAAAACAACATGGTCATTTTTTTGAGTATGTACAGAACACATAGGACTGCATGACCCGCACTTCATCTACATTGATCTGTACATTGCAATGTGAGTAACTATCAGCCAATCAATCTATTTTTTCTGAATGACAAATATATATGACGTATACAACAGCATGCGCAGTTCAGATATACCTGGTTGATGGGACATAAAACGGTTGAAAGATAGTTGGGAAAAAAACAACGTTGCGGCGTTTTTAATTTTGATCAATATTTTGAAGGACATATGTTCACATTTAATTGTTATCAGAGTTAGTATTTATTGTGTTTTGTTTATTGTGGTTCAACAAAACTGTTTCTTGAAACAAAAAATTAAAAAATTTGCAAATTTGACCCACAGTGCCAAAGTCGCTTTAATGTTTACATAGAAAGATGTGTGAATGTAACAGTGTGGTTAATACTATAGCGGCCTTGCAGTTACCTCAATCAGTTAAAAACGCGGTTAAACAAGAACATAAAGTAGAAAATGTATAACAATAAATTACATCTTTTCTCAACAGCTATTTACAAATAAAAAAACGCCGCCATCTGAATTTGGTTGTCCTTTGCTATAATTAATATAAGAATATGATAACACGAAATCGCTCATTATTATAGCTTATTCGTGTCTAATACCGAACTCAAATAGAATCGTGAGTTATATATACGTGTACATGTATCTGGATTTAGTTAGAACCACTCAGTATGCCTTGTAGAAGTAGAAATATGTCTGGGTATGGCCAATGTTTGAGATCAGACTGATAAAAACCTTTAAAATACAAAATATACAACCTAATCTTTAAATAAGTTTAATACTTTAATAATTAAGAAATATACATTAAATCCAAAATGAGCTTGTATATAAATTCAATTGAATATTTTGTTACTGTATATTTGCATACGTGAAGTACTTGCAACATTCACACGGTAAATATATGTACGTATGAATGTAAGTTTACACCTATCAATACACGTATTCATAAAAAAAGGTCAAAGGTGACCATGAAACAGAACGTTCCCAGGGGTGATATGACCCTCCAAAGCCGAGTTACAAATAGATACAAAATCTTCAGCTAATCCGCTAATTGTAAATGACATAGCAATGCTTTCTTTCACGGCGAGCTAATACAGACTCATAGGAATCAAATAAAAGTTGGGACGCCTCTAATCTGGTGTCTTAGCCACTAGACCATGGACGTTCATAAAATATATTGGGAAATATTTGGGGGGGGAGGGGGGGGGTCGCGGGGGGGGGGGGGGCTGCGATCCCTGCCCCTGCTTCTGAACATAATGCATGCCCCTACGCGCGTGTCATACAAATATCACAGATGGACTCAATGTGTTAACTGAATGTTTCCATTGTTTTTCTCAAACAAACAAATAAACAATTGTGACCGAAAATATTCTGCAAATCAATAATGCAAATGTTGTTTATTGATTGTCAACATCTATGTGGAAAGTGAAACATTACATAACAATCGTCTTTACAAACCTGTATTTCCTAAGTGTGTCAAGCTAAGCAGTTAGCAATTTTTAAAATTAAGTTAGTAAGTCTATATTTTTAGCAGAAATACCCACCACCCTTATTTATACATTTAGAAAGAATGAAGTTAATTGATTTTTTTCACAGGTTTTACTGTCAAATAAAGATAGTGTTCCAAATCATCTTTATTTGTACTGAAGTATGAGAAAATGTATAATGTATGCCCAAATTTCCCCCAAACAAGGGTAACATAAAACTGTATTTTATATTGGCAAATAGCAGTATACCACCTTTCAGAAATAACAAGAAAACATTCAATGCTCAGGAAATGTAGATATGAAAGTAAGAAATACAAACATCATAGGAAAGATTATTTTGTTTATTTCTAAGTTAATCACAGACCTGCTGTGTTAGTCATACACATAGATGTAAAAATATAGGAAACAGGTAAATAATGTAAACATGGTCACAATATGTTTAGATAAACTGTTATCACAATATGTCTAGATAAACTCTTATCACAATATTTTTAGATAAACTGTTATCACAATATGTTTAGATAAACTGTTATCACAATATGTCTAGATAAACTCTTATCACAATATTTTTCAAGGTTAAACTACATATGGAATTGCAATATTGATTTACATGTATTTCCAATGTGAACAGTTGTCACATAATTATTAGTTGTAAGTATGTCTATGTTGGAAAATAGTTTAAAAACAAATCCAAAACAAAAAACTCTAATTTTTGAAAAAAGATCACAAGACAAAATGATATAACAAAATGTAAATAGAATGTAGAATATTATCAAGCAAAAAGTAAATAAACAAGCAATTGGTATAAAGCAGTTAACATGTATATGGCTTGCTTGTATTGTTGTAGTTAAAATGTCAAGCAGTCAATATTTTGGTCTAATATTGGCACCAATTGAAAGGCAGTCAAGTATAAAAATCGTACTGTTGGAATACATTTGTTGGCTTTTAGGAAAAGTTACAATGTTGATAAATGTAAAGTTTTTTGTCACTGAATAACACTTCCATGGAGTGGTAAGTGAATCTCTGGTTGTGTGAGAGTGAGTCTACACTTCTCACCAATGCTGGCTGGTGGACGTACATTGTAATTAATTAGTTAATTAAAAGTGAGTTAGTGAATTTGCTAATTAAATATTGTGTATCACACTATTTATCTAATGAATCATGTACACATAAGATCTGTCTTAACAACCATTAATTAAGGAAAGATGGTTAGTTCAACCCCCAACAAATACTACATCTTCCAGATATCTAACACAAACAAAATAGGCAACTGACTAAGTTGTTGAGGTGATTAAAATGGGGACAAACAATATATATACAATCATTTAAAAATGTACTTGAAAAGATTAGATAAGAAGCAATGATTGCAATATAAATCATAAGCAATGATTGCAATATAAATCATAAGCAATGATTGCAATATAAATCATAAGCAATGATTGCAATATAAATCATAAGCAAAAAAGAGCCAAGCATTAACACATGTACACCTGTATAAAAAATATAATGTATATGAAACATGTACATACACATTTATAAACATGTGTTAAACAATGAGACTTCTAAGGTAAGATAAATATAATCTGTTAAATATATTATAAATCAAGTAAGATATATAACTTTACATGGCAAATGATTTGCTGATTTGCCTTTAAATGTTTATTACAAATCTATAAAAAATTTACATTTAAACACAAATTTTGTCAAACAAACAATAACTCAAACTTGACCAATACAGAACAAATGCCTACGGATTTGAATAATATATATATTTTTAATATTTTATTGGTGTTAATTAACTAGAACTATAGAACAAAGAAAATGATTACACCCCAAAGAATGAAACACACATGTTCAGTGTTAATTTAGGATAAATATTTATCTTTAACTACCGTAATCTATATTTTCACTAGGATTGTAACTGAAAACTGTAGAATTGTAGTTTCTTGTAGTTTTATAAGTATAATGTTTAATTTTTTCATAAAAGCTTTAAAGAATATAACACTACTATATATTTTGTATTATTTATTATTAAAATAATATTACATTATATATCATATTTATATATTTTTGGAATTATTTATTATTTGTTTTCTCAATATCTATAATTCATAATTTTGTGTTTATTAATAAAGTTAATCAGTTAAATTTATACACCTTTCTGCCTTTTGATCAGCGATAAGGTGAACACTTGCTGAGACTGACTTTGCATTATGTAGAGTTACTGCTATTATAAATTGTTGATTAAGGTTATTTGAAATACAAGCAAAACATGAAGAAAGAAAGAAATACATAAATCAAAAGTTCTCCTGTCAAATGTTGGTGTCCCACATATGGTTTGAGGAGCTATTTTTTTTATATTTTTTGCTTAAATATTTTAACAAAACAGAAAAGATAAATTGATAAAAATGAATGTGTCCTTCTGTTTAAGTTTGGTGTCACACATTTCCTGATGTTGTTATTCTTGTGTGCTGCTGCTATGGTAGTCTCTCATCTGAAAGCATAGAAAACCATTAATTATAACTTGCTATCAGATAATGATCTTGTTTAATAGTGATGAATCAACTGTGCTTGTGCAGGATCAATCATGCAATTATGAACTGGAATACAGTCACAACTCTACACAAAGTATTGGGTCAGTTACTGTCACAAATCTACAAAGTGTATGGTGTCAGTTACTGTCACAAATCTACAAAGTGTATGGAGTCAGTTACTGTCACAAATCTACAAAGTGTATGGTGTCAGTTACTGTCACAAATCTACAAAGTGTATGGTGTCAGTTACTGTCACAAATCTACAAAGTGTATGGTGTCAGTTACTGTCACAAATCTACACAATGTATGGTGTCAGTTACTGTCACAAATCTACAAAGTGTATGGTGTCAGTTACTGTCACAAATCTACAAAGTGTATAGTGTCAGTTACTGTCACAAATCTACACAGTGTATGGTGTCAGTTACTGTCACAAATCTACACAGTGTATGGTGTCAGTTACTGTCACAAATCTACAAAGTGTATGGTGTCAGTTACTGTCACAAATCTACAAAGTGTATGGTGTCAGTTACTGTCACAAATCTACAAAGTGTATGGTGTCAGTTACTGTCACAAATCTACAAAGTGTATGGTGTCAGTTACTGTCACAAATCTACAAAGTGTATGGTGTCAGTTACTGTCACAAATCTACAAAGTGTATGGTGTCAGTTACTGTCACAAATCTACAAAGTGTATGGTGTCAGTTACTGTCACAAATCTACACAGTGTATGGTGTCAGTTACTGTCACAAATCTACAAAGTGTATGGTGTCAGTTACTGTCACAAATCTACACAGTGTATGGTGTCAGTTACTGTCACAAATCTACAAAGTGTATGATGTCAGTTACTGTCACAAATCTACACAGTGTATGGTGTCAGTTACTGTCACAAATCTACAAAGTGTATGGTGTCAGTTACTGTCACAAATCTACAAAGTGTATGGTGTCAGTTACTGTCACAAATCTACAAAGTGTATGGTGTCAGTTACTGTCACAAATCTACACAGTGTATGGTGTCAGTTACTGTCACAAATCTACAAAGTGTATGATGTCAGTTACTGTCACAAATCTACAAAGTGTATGATGTCAGTTACTATCACAAATCTACAAAGTGTATGGTGTCAGTTACTGTCACAAATCTACAAAGCGTATGGTGTCAGTTACTGTCACAAATCTACAAAGTGTATGGTGTCAGTTACTGTCACAAATCTACAAAGTGTATGGTGTCAGTTACTGTCACAAATCTACAAAGTGTATGGTGTCAGTTACTGTCACAAATCTACAAAGTGTATGGTGTCAGTGTAATTATGTTCTGGTTTCATGAATCATGTTGTGATGTGTTGGGACAATAACGTCTCAAGAAACAGAACTTTTATGTTGTATTAATTAACATTACTTAAAATTGAACTCAATCATCTCCAAAAAATAATTACTATTAGGAGATGTTTTTGTTGATCAGTTAACAAATATTGTAGTTGATTGCTTAACAACAAAAAAGAAATACATTTATAATAACTTAAAGTTTAAAGACAAAATATTCTTAGTTTAAAAAAGTTAATTAAGCTATATATGCTTATAATGACAAAGAAAAAATAAAATAGCATACCACTCAAACAAAACAGTTTTTTTTTTGTTAAATATTTATACAATTTAGAAGCGATATTTTACGACTGAACCAAATACAAGAAACACAGAAAATCTAAGAAAAACAACACTGAAATGTTTGTTCAAAACAACTTGTAAACCGAGGAAGCAGCAACAGAAATTGAGGTTTCTTTGATCTTAACCAATGTTATCCAAAAGGTAATAAAACACTCTTCTGATCTGTTTAATTTCACCTTGTTTAATCTACAGAAATAATTCTCTTCTGTTCTGTTCAATCTTGATAAGGTTCAATCAACATCAATCAAAGATATCAATCATTCAGCCCCTAAATGGCACAAACAAATAAAAATCACAGGTAATTTTAATGTTAATTGATGTGAGGAGAACTTCAATGACCCATATTGGTTGATTGATAACAATGTAATCAATCCTACACAATTTCAATTAAGGCTCAATTAGGAAGTTGATAAGAATGATGGTTGAACTACAAATGATCACAGAAACAGTAAGAGAACGTCTGTAGTGCTTAAAACACTGATTTAAGCTAGAAACTTTGCCTACAATATCAATGTTTTCACTGAACAATATATAAATGAGATTTGAAAGTAATGAAGAATAGTTGTCAAGGGCTGTGGTACTCAAAACATTGAGTAAAGTAACTCACTTAAATATAAAAATAATTGATGTCTATGACCAATAATAAAAGTGTTTGTGGTGAATTACAAACAACGACATGTGTGTAAGTATAGTTTCTTTTAGGCACAGTTAGAGGAACATGCCTTCACATTTTTTTCTCCTAAACAAAAGTCCCCTATACGTTGTTCAGCACACCAGAATGCACCGACTCAATGCCTTATTTATGTTATCTAGCAGCAACATGTCCTCCATGTCCCTTAGCTACAGTGTATTTTGTTGGATTATGTTACATTGCTCCTACACAATAATGGTAATATTGGTGAGATCCACATTATTACAATAATTTGTATGTATTGTATTAGCTATAAAACATGTTATGTTTTGATGCAATACAATATTTGTATTGTATTATTGGTGGACAAAGATCCCAGTCTAGGTAGAAAGTTCCAAACCCGAGGTGGACTCAAATCCATGTAGTAGGAGTAGCTGTTTTCACCCACAAAAGTGTGAAAACATGTTGATGTGCACCAGCATTCATTCAACAGTGACAATATTAAGTATATAATTGTTTCTAGGGACTGTGATTGTCAGACTATTACAAATGTAAGCTTGATAATCTAATGCATTGCCTTCTGAACCATCATACATTTTTCCACTACATACAGGACCAGCTGTTGATTTGTAATTTAAGCAAAATATTCATTTGCAATTTGAAGTATAAACTGTATACGTATTTCTGTGTCTGCCTTTTAAATGCTTGCTGACTCAACTAAATCATACCAGCATCAGCATTTCTGTTATCATATTATGATTCATGTCAACCATTTTTTTACAAGGATGAGGACCCTGAAACAGATAACAAGAAAGGGTTGTCCAATCTGACCTCTCTCTGGGTATCAAAATCAGGTTACACAAATCTCAAGAGAGCTCAGGTGTTAACACTGATAAAAGAAATAGATAAGCCAGTTATGCACAACAAGATATGGTGAATTAAAAAATTATATACAAGAAATATTATGATTATCACTAAACTCCATGAAACATTATTTTGTAAGTTGTCATTGAACATTACAATGATAGTATAATATTGTCATAATTATTACACTAAATAATAGGGTATATTAGTAAAATGGAAATTGTCTCCCTTGTTAGTAAATATCCGTGGAATTCTTGGACTTTATCGTCTGTTTTTTTGGTAGATATTGCAATTACACACAGTGAAATGTTTCACTTTTGCATAAATATAAGCTTAAAATCCATTTAATTATGTATAGAGATTTGTTATTTTAAAAAGAAAATGGAAGTGTTTGTCGGTAATGGTTAACCTTGGTATCACAAGAAAAGCAGACAATCAACATACACTTCAAAGAGCACAAGCATAAAAACCAAGTAAAACAAATGAAAGGACCTACATGCATCTGGGATTATTTAGAGGAGACTATTCTTTAATGTTTCTCATAATGTCTTTTCAGACTCTAGTCATTACATTGACTTTACTTAAAATATATATACAAACTAGCAAAATTTGAACGAATAATAATGAATAATTTTAAACAAGTACATTACTTATTTCCTCATTTAACAATTTAACAAAAATATAGTAAAGTCTCTTGCCATTAAATACTTTGGAAGGTACCAGAGTTGGTTGGTAGGATTCATTATCTCCTCAAAAGTCTTCTTGTTATCATGAGACAATGTCCACTTTAAACAGATATAGTGCTGCTTTCAGTGTGTAAAAGCATGCTGTGAATACCTGACATAATACCACACCTAGTCACAATGTTTTGACACAGGGTCTTCAGTTATGGAGCTACTGTTATATTGGCTTACATATTAACAAGGAAGCTATAGCACTGTTATTTTAAGGTCTATGATATATTGCAGGCTTTGTTGTTGTTTTTGCTAACTTATTTATAGAAAGGTTACAAGCTAGAGTGATAAACACAAAGCAGGATCCAGATCAAACTGCTGTCAGTGGTGCTGGCTGATCTGGGTCTTCAGTTTTTACCTAAATCTGTCCACTTTGTGCATTGCAGTTGATGAAGTAAAATGAAATATCAAAAGCAACCACAAGTCCTTCAAATCTTGGGACTTTGTAATGTTGACTTTTTAAAAATTTCCATCTGGCCTAGCGCTTTTTAATATCTTGGCAGCCAATAATCCTAGCTTTCGAAATCTTTAAAATTACGACCTGACACCATGAAAAAATCTAACCTAGGACGTATATTGAAATGGAAATGAGGTTTTGATGTCAAATGATTGCAGGATTGCAGCCAATAGTGTATTTTTATTGAATATAACCCTTATCATGCTACAATAAATTTGAGTCAATACAAAATATGAGTTACATGCTAACAACAACATGGTGAAGTAACTTAACCTATAAACAGTGACTCTGCAGCAAAGCAAACAAAGCAGATCCTGATCAGACAACTCCCAGCAGGGGGTTGCTGATCTGGTTCTACAGTGTTTGTCTAAGTTTTAATATTCAATGTGTGCTTCACAGGTTGATATCCCACATACAACCCTTCAGTTATCTGGCAATACTGCAATTGTAGGGAGAATATTGCATATGGGATGTTAGTGGGACAGTGACATTTGGACACTGTATTGAGGAGGGAGACATTGTTGCGTTAGGTGGCTGTTAGGTAAGATACAGCTGCTGCTACTACTTTTGATGATGTAGCAGCTTCTACTACTGCTGCAGCAAGATAATTATAAACCAGTACTGTTGCTTCTACAGTCACTACTTCTGCTACCTATGTGTTTCTTCTGCTTCTACTACTACTGCTGCTACAATTGCTGCTGCTGCCGATATTCTAGATGCTGCTACTACAAGTAGTACTAATTTTGCTGCTGTAGTATTACTGCTGCTACTACTACTCTACCTATGTTGCTTCTCCTGCAAAACAACTGCTGCTTGCTTGGTCTTTTTTTTAAATACAAGGTAGCAACACAATATGGTAACTATAGTGATGAAAAGTTATTATTTGAAAGAGACAAATGTCTGGGAACAACGACAGGGGCACCAAATGTGAGTCTCAAGAAATCTGTAACCCACACAGTGAGCAGCTAAGGACTACTACTGCTTTTACTACTAACACTTACACTACAACTACTACCATTACCGTTCATGCCTATGCTATTGTTACTTTCAATCCACTTCAATCAGTATTTCTACAAGCACGATTCCTCCCAATATTACTATGTTAATCAAACTCCCTGGCAGAGGATGGGACAGTCAGTTGAATCTGTTGAGTGGATGAAACCAATTATTTGCTGCTTAATTAACTATGCCAACCAGGTCCTTCTAGAAACAGGTGGATATTGATCTACCCACTCTACCCCAGTACCAATTGATCCATCATCATTGATTAGCTAGGGTATAATATTATGTCCCGACCTGCCTAGAACACTGGAGATGTCCAATTTAAAATGCACCCAGTAGTGAAACCAAGGGCATACTGTAATTTTCAGTACTGAGAATGAGTAACTGGATCCATACTTTATATATAAATTTATTGTCACACTTAATATGTACCAGGTAGTTTATCATTATTTGTTACTGACATTAGAGATGCCCCATGTATAGAGTCCCATGTGGTACATTCCAGGTAATGAATGAGGCTGAATAGTATAGAGTTTTAAGATTGATTTTATTGGCACCACTCTTGAGAGTGTTGCTATTTATGAAATGCATTTATGGGATGCATTTTTTTATGTGGAAAAGAGTGTAGTAGGCAATAAAAGGAAATCACAGCTGTTCTGTAATATATTTTCCCAAGAAATTAACTGAGCATTCCACTTTTAACAGTGTAGCTTGCAACAATAAAGTGTAGCTTGCAAATATGAAAAAGGTAACATCTATTAATAGCAATTTACAGCTGTTTGGCATGGTCTTGTTTAACAAAAGAAAAAAAGTATACGAATGTCAACAATGCAGCTTGTAATTACAGACATAGCAGACAACAAGAAAGAAACCAATGTACCAGATAGTTTTGTTCCCATCAGAGTGGTTTGTTACTCTCAGATATTTATGTACCCAATAATGATTCAACAGTTTGAGAGAGTGTTTAGTTCTCATAGTAGTCATCTTCTTGTTTAAAGTACATGCTTTCTGCGGCACCCTGGGTGTCTCACATCTGTGTTCTTTCTTGTAAGTCTGTCTGTCCATCCATTTTGCCAATATTCCTTAAAAACGTATCATAAAACTTTGGATAAATGTTAGATTATTGGCAATATGAGTGGAGCAGCTAATGATGGTTTTGAAAGCAGTTGTTTGAATGTTATTTTCCGCTCACTTTGGTTCTAATTGTGATGTTTTCTATTTCTTTTATGCACACTGATGTTGTGTATCTAATAATTTATTTGAAGTTTTCAACATATTTATAAATGCCTTTTGATGCTTTGCACTAATGCTTTTCTTGATGATAGCTTAAAAATAAGAAGCCTTATATAAATGGTACCTTGTAATATATACCCAGTAGGGTATTGTGCTGAAATTTTTGCAATAAATCTAGTATTGACTATCTAGAGGTGGTAATTATTTTTTTGCCTCACCACAAAATGGCAAAGAGCATAAATGCAAAGCTTTTTTCCAACTTTGTGAGTGTGCTTGTCACCATCCAATATTTCATGATATTTGATAAAAAGAATAAAATTAATGTAGAATAATAAAAAAACACACAACATCTTTATATAAATTAATGATCATCAATCAGGCCTCCTCTTTGTTGCAAGATCAGCTCTTTTTATTGAAAACTTCATACCCCAGTTCTAAGACATCTTTAATTATGTATGGCAAGTTCTATGTTCTCAACTTCAGTACAATTGACAGGGCTTGATTAGAATTTGATTATAGAATTCTTAAAGACAAAGAAGCAAGTTACTATGTAAATAATTAACAAGGTGATATATTGGATATGCTGTTTGACAGCCAAACTAACCCCTAAAGCTACAGCAGATCATTTTCTAATTCTTCACTTCATGACTTCCAGAAGTCACCATGTCTATGGCAGCAATGTTTATTCTTTTGACGTTATGGCTAAGATGCATTGACATTTAAATCACACACCACAGATGACATTATCATGTTTTCTTATTGTTTTTAAATGAATATTTATTTATTTATTGAGTTTATTGTCAAATCAACAGTATTTCAGTTATCTGGAGAAGATGTCCACTTGAAGCAGGCATAGTGCTGCCTTCACTGTATATAGTATGCCATGAACTCCTGACATGATACCACACCCAGTCACATTATCCCGAGAGCGCGCCAACCAGTTGTGGAACTACCCTTAAATTTGCTTGAGTGTTAGCAAAGAAGCTCTTTTTAATGACTGTTATTTTGTCTCCCATACCTGCAGCCGACACTCTACTGCACTACCAGTTCTGGTTTGTTTTTAATATTTATTATTATTTACTGTATTTATCATTATTGTTATTTTTTATAATTATTATTATCAATCATATTTATTTATTTGAATTAGTATTAGCAAAGGAGATCTTTTTAATATCTTTGGTACTTCGCCTCCTATACCTGGGATGGGATTGGGATTAGCCGGCATTTTGCCGATACTGTGCAGTGACATTTCTATTATTATAGCACAGGGGCACTTATGAGATGCCCAGGGACTGAACCCGGCCGGTCCATTATACTGGCACCGACGAGTCAGGCGTAATGCTGTCCCCTTAGCCCCGAGCGTTAGGAGGGAAGCCACTGCTACCAACTTTAAAGTCTTTGGTTTGACCTGGCTGGGGTTCGAACCCACGACCTCCCATAACTGTAGCCGACGCTCTACTGCGCTACCAGTTCTGGTTTGTTTTTAATATTTATTATTATTTACTGTATTTATCATTATAATTATTTATTATTATCGATCATATTATTATTATTATAATACTAATACTGTTTTCATAGATGTTCTGGGATATATTTAACAATGAGTTGTATTTTTCAAGAATTTTTTCCAAAATATTCATCACTGGGCAAGACAAGGTTTCACGAGGCGGATACTACCAGAATTAGGGTTTTACCCAGAAAACTATTATTTATTTAATACTGACATAAACAAATACTGTAATTGCTTATTCTGAATGTTCAAACACACATTACAGATGATAGAATGTCACAATACCAATTTGTGGACTTGGTTAAAAAAGCATCCAGGACATGAGGATCAATTCTGTAATGATATTTTTGTTAAATTTTTTATGGGAGCAATGTTGCATGACAATTTTGATATGCGGAATTATCAGAGCTAAAAATTATTCATATCCAGAAAGTTATAGGATCCTGATCAGGTAACATTTCCAGGAGCATTCATTGAAGAACATATGACATTCATGGAGCTTCACATGGAAGTTACTTCCACTATGTAGAATTATTGTCAGCCAACATTGACTGATTGTTAAAACAATACTCTCAGGTTTGAGACATTGTATCTACTTCTTCATAATTATCACAAATTCTACTGAGCCCATAAGCTTTGTGTTCAAATGCACTGGATTTAAAAAAACACACAAAAAACAAGCTTCATTTTAAAAGGAAATCTTCAGTTTGGAAGATGTGAATGCAAAGAATGGTTTAATAAATGTCCAGTATGACTTCTGGCTATGTGTTTGTTTTATAGAAATATATCGCAGTGAAAGAATCCATTAATTAAAGAGTAATCAATATTACAGGTATGTTTTAAGTCAAATAAAAGAAAGAAAGAAAGAAACATTTCAAAGATAATTGCAAATGTAACTGTAATTGACAGAAGACTCCAACAATACAATGACCATTAATATAACCTATAATATGACCTTGACCTTAATGGTTGTAACTGTAAATTTTTAGCACAAAATACCTTCTGTAATACAGAAGCAAAAGTTTTGTTTTATAAGTTAATGTATGAACATATGCAGTAGTGAAGAACTGAGGTCTTGAAGAAAGGACAGACAGTGCCACTACTATATGCCACCCTTAGGGGACATAAAAAAATGTAGAAGTAAGCAAATGAAGACAAGATCTAATATCTATTGAATTCCTAGTATAGTACAATTCCTCTATTCACAGGCTAGTGGTAAAGTCAATGTTGACACAACAGAAAACAAACAGGCCTATGAATTCCCTTTTACTTCTTGATAAACAAAACCCTGAAAGTTAATACTTAGTAAAACTTTAAAGAAAATAAAAGTTTACAAATGATAGACTTGTCACTGTTTCTGAACCTTTTTAAGGCTGTCCTATATTTAATGTTTTAGGGATTTCCTTAAAACACAAGGTATAATTTAATTCATAAAAACACATACACTCAGACTTTAAAGAACAAGAACACACTTTTATACCCCATAACAGAGGTGTCAAAAAATCAATGGAATTGACAAATGCCCTGCAATGATCTTAAACCTAATGACTCTACATGTATATGTTTTGCACAACACTTAAATGGTGAAGTTTGATAGATGCAAGTAATGGCATAGACACAAAAATGGGACGGTCAATCATACTGATAGAGCGTGTGACTACTCAATGCTCTCCTTTGGGATGGGATGGGATTTGCTGGCATTTTTTGCAGATACTTTGCAGAGACATTTCTATCATTATATCACACTTATGCGGTGCCCAAGGACTGAACCCGGCCGGTCCATTAAACTGACACTGACGAGTAAGACATAATGCTGTCCCCTTAGTCCTGAGCATTAGGAGGGAAGCCACTACTACCAACTTTAAAGTCTTTGGTTTGACCTGGCTGGGGTTTGAACCAGCGACCTTTGATCCGCAAGCCGACCCTCTACCACTTGAGCTATTGCAGCTGATTGCCCTCCTTTGGAGGCATAAAAAGGTTTTGAATCAAAATGATACAAGAATTTGCTAAAAGCTGATCCATAGAATCAAAAGAATTAAAATAATAGCACAGATAGGTCAGACAAGATGAAATATTTCCCTAGAAGCTGGGAAGAATACTATAAATGTAACGTTCATTAAAGCATTGGACTCCTGACTGAAATGTCAACCCCAGACATACATGTCTTTGAGCAAAATCATTTACTAGATGTGTCAACACAGGTTAGAGGTGGTTCTACCCAGGATATGGACAGTGGAGAGGCATAAACATAGCTTGAAAGGTCTTCATTCAAGTTAATGTCAAATACCAGCACTTTATTTAACATAGTTTTAACATCATGTGACATACACAGCTAACTATAAAAAATTAAATAAAATACAACAACCACAGCAATGTTTAAGTGTAACCAGATAATGGCCCTATCAGTGGCAATGAATAATTCCAGATCTGACAGTTCTGCACATCAAAATGGTCATGGAACATTGGGCCCATGAGATATTGAACAAAATATCAACTACATAATCGAAGTATGGATGCTTTGTTTATAAAATCTACACATGACTGTTCATAGTCGGAGCTCATTCAACCATCAGGGACTTTAAATAATGAGGATGGGCAATAACTGTATACATTCATACATTTATACATTTATACATATTGTCTTTTTACAACCATGTAAATCTATTAAATTGTTTGGATTGATTATAATATTAAAGGCACTATGTACTGGTAAGGTTCTGTAACAACAATGGACACTATGAGCAATGAAGAGACCTGTTTTTTTATCTTTTTAGATTGAATATATCTGGTAACTAAACAGTAATTACAAAAAGGAATGTACAAAATGTTCTAGTTCATTAGACAAACATGTAGCATGTGTCACAAAGCATAGCAGCTTTGCCTAAGGTAGTGGTTCTAACATTTCTACAGGTCACCAATTAAACTTCTTGAACAAAAAAAAGAGTCTTCTCTGATCAATAAACAAAACTTGATAACTTGTGTCACTTGACAGCCTCTGACAAAGAATCTGGCTGGATAAATCCCTGACCTTAATCTGACCTGACAGTGTAGCCAGACAGTGATGGTCAACTATAAAGACAGGTGGTATATTCAGAACAAAGCTCTATAGATTGCAATGGTCAACAATATTAACAGGTGGTATATTTGGAACAAAGCCATATTGATTATGGTATTAAAGGAACACCATCAGTCAGTATCCCATATCCTGCCACATTTGTTATTAACCCTCCTATCTTAGATATTTGCTGACAACTACATACATACATAAAATATCATATGGCTAGAGACTCAGCAGCAAATAGTGCAAATCCAGCTGGCTGGTTCAAAACTTTTTGCCTAAGCTAGATTATATTGTTCTTAGCAAGATTAGGGTTGGGTCTAAGCCATCTAATTATGACATCAATTATTCAGTATTATCAATATTTATACCTGCAAATGACATTGATTCTGCAAGAGTAAAGCAATCTTTAAGAGAACAGAGAAATGGTTGAGCCTTGTCTCCTCAGCCTTCACTGCCTGCATTGAGGTCCTGGTCAGAGTGATAACATTTCATTTGGACATGTCTTCCAGGTGACCAGCAGTGTGCTGGAGGTGCTACTGAGACATTTGTCATGGACCATCCAGCTGGCAGCAGTGTGCTGGAGGTGCTACTGAGACATTTGTCATGGGTCATCCAGCTGACCAGCAGTGTGCTAAAGGTGCTACTGAGACATTTGTCATGGATGATCCAGCTGACCAGCAGTGTACTGGAGGTGGTACTGGGACATTTGTCATGGGTCATCCAGCTGACCAGCAGTGTGCTAAAGGTGCTACTGAGACATTTGTCATGGATGATCCAGCTGACCAGCAGTGTACTGGAGGTGGTACTGGGACATTTGTCATGGGTCATCCAGGTGACCAGCAGTGTGCTGGAGGTGCTACTGAGACATTTATCATGGGTCATCCAGCTGACCAGCAGTGTGCTGGAGGTGCTACTGAGACATTTGTCATGGGCTATCCAGCTGACCAGCAGTGTGCTGGAGGTGGTACTGGGACATTTGTCATGGGTCATCCAGCTGACCAGCAGTGTGCTGGAAGTGCTACTGAGACATTTGTCATGGGTCATCCAGCTGACCAGCAGTGTGCTGGAGGTGCTACTGAGACATTTGTCATGGATGATCCAGCTGCCCGGCAGTGTGCTGGAGGTGCTACTGAGACATTTGTCATGGGTCATCCAGCTGACCAGCAGTGTGCTGGAGGTGCTACTGAGACATTTGTCATGGGCCATCCAGCTGACCAGCAGTGTGCTGGAAGTGCTACTGAGACATTTGTCATGGACCATCCAGCTGCCCGGCAGTGTGCTAAAAGTGCTACTAAAACATTTGTCATGGGTCATCCAGCTGGCCAGCAGTGTGCTGGAGGTGCTACTGAGACATTTGTCATGGACCATCCAGTTGACCAGCAGTGTGCTGGAGGTGCTACTGAGACATTTGTCATGGATGATCCAGCTGCCCGGCAGTGTGCTGGAGGTGCTACTGAGACATTTGTCATGGGTCATCCAGCTGACCAGCAGTGTGCTGGAAGTGCTACTGAGACATTTGTCATGGGTCATCCAGCTGCCCGGCAGTGTGCTGGAGGTGCTACTGAGACATTTATCATGGGCTATCAAGCTGACCAGCAGTGTGCTGGAGGTGCTACTGAGACATTTGTCATGGGCTATCCAGCTGCCCGGCAGTGTGCTGGAGGTGCTACTGAGACATTTGTCATGGGCTATCCAGCTGACCAGCAGTGTGCTGGAGGTGCTACTGAGACATTTATCATGGGCTATCAAGCTGACCAGCAGTGTGCTAGAAGTGCTACTGAGACATTTGTCATGGGTCATCCAGCTGACCAGCAGTGTGCTGGAGGAGCTACTGAGACATTTGTCATGGGTCATCCAGCTGCCCGGCAGTGTGCTGGAAGTGCTACTGAGACATTTGTCATGGGTCATCCAGCTGCCCGGCAGTGTGCTGGAGGTGCTTCTGAGACATTTGTCATGGACCATCCAGTTGACCAGCAGTGTGCTGGAGGTGCTACTGAGACATTTGTCATGGGTCATCCAGCTGCCCGGCAGTGTGCTGGAGGTGCTACTGAGACATTTGTCATGGACCATCCAGTTGACCAGCAGTGTGCTGGAGGTGCTACTGAGACATTTGTCATGGATGATCCAGCTGCCCGGCAGTGTGCTGGAGGTGCTACTGAGACATTTGTCATGGATGATCCAGCTGCCCGGCAGTGTGCTGGAGGTGCTACTGAGACATTTGTCATGGACCATCCAGTTGACCAGCAGTGTGCTGGAGGTGCTACTGAGACATTTGTCATGGATGATCCAGCTGCCCGGCAGTGTGCTGGAGGTGCTTCTGAGACATTTGTCATGGACCATCCAGTTGACCAGCAGTGTGCTGGAGGTGCTACTGAGACATTTGTCATGGGTCATCCAGCTGCCCGGCAGTGTGCTGGAGGTGCTACTGAGACATTTGTCATGGACCATCCAGTTGACCAGCAGTGTGCTGGAGGTGCTACTGAGACATTTGTCATGGATGATCCAGCTGCCCGGCAGTGTGCTGGAGGTGCTACTGAGACATTTGTCATGGGCTATCCAGCTGACCAGCAGTGTGCTGGAGGTGCTACTGAGACATTTATCATGGGCTATCAAGCTGACCAGCAGTGTGCTAGAAGTGCTACTGAGACATTTGTCATGGGTCATCCAGCTGACCAGCAGTGTGCTGGAGGAGCTACTGAGACATTTGTCATGGGTCATCCAGCTGCCCGGCAGTGTGCTGGAAGTGCTACTGAGACATTTGTCATGGGTCATCCAGCTGCCCGGCAGTGTGCTGGAGGTGCTTCTGAGACATTTGTCATGGACCATCCAGTTGACCAGCAGTGTGCTGGAGGTGCTACTGAGACATTTGTCATGGGTCATCCAGCTGCCCGGCAGTGTGCTGGAGGTGCTACTGAGACATTTGTCATGGACCATCCAGTTGACCAGCAGTGTGCTGGAGGTGCTACTGAGACATTTGTCATGGATGATCCAGCTGCCCGGCAGTGTGCTGGAGGTGCTACTGAGACATTTGTCATGGATGATCCAGCTGCCCGGCAGTGTGCTGGAGGTGCTACTGAGACATTTGTCATGGACCATCCAGTTGACCAGCAGTGTGCTGGAGGTGCTACTGAGACATTTGTCATGGATGATCCAGCTGCCCGGCAGTGTGCTGGAGGTGCTTCTGAGACATTTGTCATGGACCATCCAGTTGACCAGCAGTGTGCTGGAGGTGCTACTGAGACATTTGTCATGGGTCATCCAGCTGCCCGGCAGTGTGCTGGAGGTGCTACTGAGACATTTGTCATGGACCATCCAGTTGACCAGCAGTGTGCTGGAGGTGCTACTGAGACATTTGTCATGGATGATCCAGCTGCCCGGCAGTGTGCTGGAGGTGCTACTGAGACATTTGTCATGGACCATCCAACTGGCAGCAGTGTGCTGGAAGTGCTACTGAGACATTTGTCATGGGTCATCCAGCTGCCCGGCAGTGTGCTGGAGGTGCTACTGAGACATTTGTCATGGATGATCCAGCTGCCCGGCAGTGTGCTGGAGGTGCTACTGAGACATTTGTCATGGACCATCCAGCTGGCCAGCAGTGTGCTAGAAGTGCTACTAAAACATTTGTCATGGGTCATCCAGCTGGCCAGCAGTGTGCTGGAGGTGCTACTGAGACATTTGTCATGGGTCATCCAGCTGACCAGCAGTGTGCTGGAGGTGCTACTGAGACATTTGTCATGGGTCATCCAGCTGACCAGCAGTGTGCTGGAGGAGCTACTGAGACATTTGTCATGGGTCATCCAGCTGACCAGCAGTGTGCTGGAGGTGCTACTGAGACATTTGTCATGGGTCATCCTGCTGACCAGCAGTGTGCTGGAGGTGCTACTGAGACATTTGTCATGGGTCATCCAGCTGACCAGCAGTGTGCTGGAGGTGCTACTGAGACATTTGTCATGGACCATCCAGCTGCCCGGCAGTGTGCTGGAGGTGCTGAGACATTTGTCATGGACCATCCAGCTGGCCAGCAGTGTGCTGGAGGTGCTACTGAGACATTTGTCATGGGCTATCCAGCTGACCAGCAGTGTGCTGGAGGTGCTACTGAGACATTTGTCATGGGTCATCCAGCTGACCAGCAGTGTGCTAGAAGTGCTACTAAAACATTTGTCATGGGTCATCCAGCTGGCCAGCAGTGTGCTGGAGGTGCTACTGAGACATTTGTCATGGGTCATCCAGCTGACCAGCAGTGTGCTGGAGGTGCTACTGAGACATTTGTCATGGGTCATCCAGCTGGCCAGCAGTGTGCTGGAGGTGCTACTGAGACATTTGTCATGGGTCATCCAGCTGACCATCAGTGTGCTGGAGGTGCTACTGAGACATTTGTCATGGGTCATCCAGCTGACCAGCAGTGTGCTGGAGGAGCTACTGAGACATTTGTCATGGGTCATCAAGCTGACCAGCAGTGTGCTGGAGGTGCTACTGAGACATTTGTCATGGGTCATCCTGCTGACCAGCAGTGTGCTGGAGGTGCTACTGAGACATTTGTCATGGGTCATCCAGCTGACCAGCAGTGTGCTGGAGGTGCTACTGAGACATTTGTCATGGACCAGCTAGCTGACCAGCAGTGTGCTGGAGGTGCTACTGAGACATTTGTCATGGGTCATCCAGCTGACCAGCAGTGTGCTGGAAGTGCTACTGAGACATTTGTCATGGGTCATCCAGCTGCCCGGCAGTGTGCTGGAGGTGCTACTGAGACATTTGTCATGGGCTATCCAGCTGACCAGCAGTGTGCTGGAGGTGCTACTGAGACATTTATCATGGGCTATCAAGCTGACCAGCAGTGTGCTAGAAGTGCTACTGAGACATTTGTCATGGATGATCCAGCTGCCCGGCAGTGTGCTGGAGGTGCTACTGAGACATTTGTCATGGGTCATCCAGCTGCCCGGCAGTGTGCTGGAAGTGCTACTGAGACATTTGTCATGGGTCATCCAGCTGACCAGCAGTGTGCTGGAGGTGCTACTGAGACATTTGTCATTGGTCATCCAGCTGACCAGCAGTGTGCTGGAGGTGCTACTGAGACATTTGTCATGGATGATCCAGCTGGCAGCAGTGTGCTGGAGGTGCTACTGAGACATTTGTCATGGATGATCCAGCTGCCCGGCAGTGTGCTGGAGGTGCTACTGAGACATTTGTCATGGATGATCCAGCTGCCCGGCAGTGTGCTGGAGGTGCTACTGAGACATTTGTCATGGGTCATCCAGCTGCCCGGCAGTGTGCTGGAGGTGCTACTGAGACATTTGTCATGGATGATCCAGCTGCCCGGCAGTGTGCTGGAGGTGCTACTGAGACATTTATCATGGGTCATCCAGCTGACCAGCAGTGTGCTGGAGGAGCTAGTGAGACATTTGTCATGGGTCATCCAGCTGACCAGCAGTGTGCTGGAAGTGCTACTGAGACATTTGTCATGGATGATCCAGCTGACCAGCAGTGTGCTGGAGGAGCTACTGAGACATTTGTCATGGGTCATCCAGCTGACCAGCAGTGTGCTGGAGGAGCTACTGAGACATTTGTCATGGGTCATCCAGCTGGCCAGCAGTGTGCTGGAAGTGCTACTGAGACATTTGTCATGGGTCATCCAGCTGACCAGCAGTGTGCTGGAGGTGCTACTGAGACATTTGTCATGGGTCATCCAGCTGGCAGCAGTGTGCTGGAAGTGCTACTGAGACATTTGTCATGGACCATCCAGCTGACCAGCAGTGTGCTGGAGGTGCTACTGTGACATTTGTCATGGGTCATCCTGCTGACCAGCAGTGTGCTGGAGGTGCTACTGAGACATTTGTCATGGGCCATCCAGCTGACCAGCAGTGTGCTGGAAGTGCTACTGAGACATTTGTCATGGGTCATCCAGCTGGCAGCAGTGTGCTGGAGGTGCTACTGAGACATTTGTCATGGGTCATCCAGCTGACCAGCAGTGTGCTGGAAGTGCTACTGAGACATTTGTCATGGACCATCCAGGTGACCAGCAGTGTGCTGGAGGTGCTACTGAGACATTTGTCATGGGTCATCCAGCTGACCAGCAGTGTGCTGGAGGTGCTACTGAGACATTTGTCATGGATGATCCAGCTGGCAGCAGTGTGCTGGAAGTGCTACTGAGACATTTGTCATGGGTCATTCAGCTGACCAGCAGTGTGCTGGAGGTGCTACTGAGACATTTGTCATGGATGATCCAGCTGCCCGGCAGTGTGCTGGAGGTGCTACTGAGACATTTGTCATGGGTCATCCAGCTGCCCGGCAGTGTGCTGGAGGTGCTACTGAGACATTTGCCATGGATTTTCCTCCAACATTTATTAATGTAAAACTAGTAGTCAATGCAAGTGTTAATGGCTCATATACTGCTAAATTTTAAAAGTGAACTGAATAAAAGGTCCATTGACAACGTGAATCAACCTTTTCTCTAGAAAACTCAATAGATAAAATACTTCCCATAAGTGACTTATGTTGACATGTACATAAAGTACTATACTTTACTGTTGACAAACATAAGTAGCAATTTCATGGTGCTTCATATGTTCTTGAATTGTTTTATTATATTTATTTATTATCATCTTTTGTATTTATTATAACTTATTATTTAAATTAATCTTAGTATTGTTTTTATAGACTATCTGAGATATATTGAGCGCTGACCTGTATTTTTAAAGAAATAGTTGGCACAGAGAGTAATCAGGAATCAAAAGGGGTTTGCTAACATCCATTTTAAACCGACTTATACTTTAAAGTGCATATACATGTATATTTGTAGTATAACAGTTTCACATTACAGTCAGATGAAAAAAAATGAATAACTAATAAAAATTTGAAATTTCTATGCATTTTCAGTGTTTATTTTGTTTTATTAATCTTGATGCTTAGCAACATTATGCAAAGTCAATCAATTCCAAAAAATTTGTGGATAAACTGTCATCTGACCTGTATGGTGTCCTTTAAGGGACAAATTTCCCAAATTGTGGTTAATATAAGTAAATATTTGACTTGTCCTCAGTTTAAAAAAAAAAAAAAATCATGACAAATAGATATAGATTTAAGGATTAAATTTGATTGATGTATGTAACATTTGCATCACACTTCTGTGCCGCATCAGGTAAATTTAACAACATTTTCAACTGTATATTTACAAAGATAACTGAGTATACTGTTGAAAAGAAACTTAAACATTTATGTAAGCATTATATAAACCATTTAAAATCCAGTCTAATTCTACAAACTCATCATAATGTCAGCTGCACCTAATAAAATGTCATCAGTACAACATGAGGATGATGCTGTATTGACATATCACTGATATAGAAACATGTATGGTACAATGTTCAGTCTATGATGTCACAACAATTTGCAGTTGTAAATAGCTTACACAAATGATGTATTATTTGTTAACAACTCTTCATGCAACAACAGCAAGTCATAATTAAACAGCTGGAAGCTGGCTGACCTGGACCTTCATTGTTGAAAATTCCTGATTGTGCTAAGACGATGTATGAAAATGGCACTTAAAATTGTATAATCATGTTACTACACTGAATATCTATTTTAATCTGCTGTACACTAGAGAAATGGCTTCAGAAATTTGCAAATTACAATCCTGTTTTCAATCTTTCTAAATGAGTTTTAGGTTATCATCAACATATTACATGTAAGATAAGAAGCAAAAAAATTCACCCATACACATACACTCATCATAAAAAAAATAAATCAATAAAGAAATTGTTACAAGACAACTCCAAGTGTAAACAACAATATAAGCTAAGGTCAAACATCATAACACAGTCTCAACATAGAGGTGAAATTTTTCTAGGATTTCGAAGTCAGGACCATTTCACATAAAATTTATTTTCCGATATATTAAGTAACTTCATGTAAATGTGATATATATTTTTTTTTTAATTTCTAGACATTAATGTTTAAGCGTTAGATAGTTAGCTAAGTTATACTTAAATTTAAGTAAAAGTTGGTGTAATTAATTTTTACCAGCAAAATGCATTTTGGACATTTAACTGTTTATAATAAGGCTCACAATATTAGATATCACTTCAAATAAAAACAATCACAATTCAATTGTTTGTTTCATACCACCAATGGTATCATTTATCTGGAGACAGTGTCCACAGGAAGCAGATATAGTGCTGCTTTTACTGTGCAAAGCATGCCATGAACACTTGGCATGATACCACACAGTCACATTATCCTGACAAGCAAACCAGTCCCTTATATTTGCTTGAGCATTAGCAAGGATGCTATACCACTACCATTTTTAAGACTTATTGTCCTGCCCAGGGTTTGAATACAGGGCCTCTCATACATAGAGCCAACACTACCAGTCCTGTCAACCTCAATTTTATTACTTAAAATATGTGACAACAAAATGACACCAGCTAACTTACATCAGTCCTCGAAAATTGCTGGCATCTGAAGACAAATAAGCCATGACTAGCAATATAATGTTACAGAATATAGCACCACAAAACTTTGTACATAATATAACACTGAAATAACACAGAAGTCACATCAGAAATAGTACAGATATAGCTTAAATTTATAAGAAATCTTTATGAAAATAACAAAGACATAGTGCAAAAGACAACACAAGAGCTGATAAATTATAGACAGAAAGAATAGAATAAAAACAGAAATAGTTTTGAATATAAAATTGATGTAACACAGGAGAAGAAAAATACCAAAGAAAGTACAAAAGATAATACAAAGGAAAATTTAAAAGAAAATTACACAGACAGTAACACAGAAAGGGTTAGGGATTGGGATTTGTCAGCATTTCTCCCGATACTGTGCAGCGACATATCTATCATTATAGCACAGGGACTTAACCCGGCCGGTCCATTATACTGACACCGACGAGTCAGGCGTAATGCTGTCCCCTTAGCCCAGAGCATTGGGAGGGAAGCCACTACTACCAACTTTAAAGTCTTTGGTTTGACCCGGCCAGGGTTCGATCCCGCCACCTCCCGATCCGCAAGCCGAATGCTCTACCAATTGAGCTATTGTGGCTGGTTACACAGAAAAGAGCAAATCTTGTTGACTATGTATACATAATATAGGGAACAATAACATGATGTTCATAAGCAACTAAATCGTAGAGTAAAAATTTGAGATTGAGAGAAAATAAGATGAAAATGTTCCTGCAAGATAACATTATGAAACTCTGTTTTACAATGTATGAAAAGAACCACAACATGCTTAAACCCCTATGCTTTTTATGGCAATGTAGGACACCACTTTCAAGCAACTTGGTAACAGTTTGTCAAAATTGTTTTTCTCTTTTTTTGTTTAAGCAAAACTTTGTTCAATCACAATAAATAATGGAATAAAATACTACCTCTGATCACTTAATTATACTGCAACATGCTGTCCTTCAGAAGATTATGATGACATTAGGCTGGACCATCAAAAGTGGTGCTTTCCAACAATTCTTTAGCTATTATAGCTCAACAACATAAAATATCTAAAATTGCGCATGCAGTATATATATCTAAAATTGCGCATGCAGTATATATACATCATGTGTATACATCAGTGATCAGCAATATGCTTAATTGTTTGATAGTGAGGCCATAGTTGTAATACATATAAAGTATGGATTGTGTGGTTTAATGTGTCATGTACCTAAGTTAAACTGTGACCTAGCTGCTTTAAAGCAATCAGACACATCCCCCCCCCTAACCCAGCATCCAGCAGATAACTTTGATGAGGAAAACAAGATGCACTTCAGGTGGAGCATACACAATAGGATGATAAGCATGAAATGTCTTCATTTGTTATTTAGTGACAGGGTGCATGCTTATGCATACCATGTGAGAAATTAAAAGTGAGAAATCACACAATGCACAAACATCCTGGTTTAACAAGATCAAATAAATTTAGACTGCAAAAGTTAAGTTGAGAATTTAAATGAATAATTTTTCAATTAATTTGAGAAAATAAAAAGACAAAAGAAATTAAAGAAAAAACTGATGATTGCAGAAATAAACAACAACAAAAAAGCAAATTAAAAATTAAAACACTTTTGGCATGGAAAGCTTAAAGCTTGTGCATGCAAAAGATTTTTTAAATAATAAAGTGAATATTCAATATAATTATTGCAACTACTTTATTGTATGAGAATATGTTTTCTTTCAAAAAGATTTTACTTTGGAGAATCAGAGTGCCAGAATGGTTTTCAAGTGATTTACGTCATGAGAAACACCACCTACCTTAAACTAGTTAATGACATCATTTGATAATAAAGTAGTGATGTTAGTTTATAAATAAACTGCACGTGCAGATATACATCATAGGAATATGTCAGTCAAAAGCAATTTAATGATTAGCTCAAAAATAAAATAGTTATAAACGTGAAATACTTCTTACATTATAGCAATCACCAGCTATTTTTTGTGGGGGAAGACCACATATAAATGTCTAGGTACAGGCACAGGCACAACAAAGGTCTGTTAGAAAATCTCATCATCCTGACCATGTATCTAACCGACACAATACAAGGTCGAGGTGTCAGAGGAGTAACAAGCCGGCAACTGTCCGCTTGGCTGTGGGCCTACTTAGCCTAAGAGTGATGTAATATTTGAAACAAACAGGTATTACTAATTTTAAGTCTGACAGTATTATTGTTATTGCATTAAGAATCTATTTTTGGCTTGCTAGGTGAAGTCTCCCTTCTCTCTTGTACTCTTTAAACTCCCTGTGTTCATGTTACAGATCATGTGGAAAGATAACATTCTTGGGTATAAAGTCATTTCTAATGACAAAAAATGATGAGTTCCAACTTGATGTCTATTGATAACAATGGTGTTATAATAAGAACATACCTTAGACTTTCCAGGGGATGGCTCCCTTCTCTCTTTCATCCCATGTACTCTCTCCTTCATCTTCTGTAGCTGCCGTTCCTTCTCATCCTGGGATATAAACATACAGAATAAGCACAGTTGTTATTAGCACAGTAATAATTAGCACATGTTTTGGTAGCATAGTTGTAACAAGCATAGCTGTACTTAGCACATGTACTGGTATTATCAGCACATTTGTAATGAGCATACTTCCAATAAGCACATTTATAATTAACACAGTTACAATTAGCATATTTGTAATAAACATACTTGTAATAAATGGTTATAAGCACAGCTTGAAAAGCAAAGTTGTAATAAGCAGTTATAATTTACTTGATTAAAAACACAGATGTTAATAGCATAGATGTAATTAGCAAATATGCAATTAGCATAAGCACAAATTTAAATACAAGCAGAAATAATGAGGAATGATGTCTATAGTACAAATATGGTATCAGATATAAAGTAGCACTGATATTTGCATTATATAACTGAAACAAACATATTAGCACATATATAAATATTATCAGTGTTGTAATCAACAATCTACCAGTACATAGTAACTAAACTGTTATTACACCTTATATGAATTTGCTTTATAAAATGGTGATATACATGTCATTTGCTATTATGTGACATTATTACATAGGGCTAAAAATAGAATGCTGTTTTTTTACCCCCAATTGAGTAATTAGGGGGTTAACTGCATGATGCATACTGTCTGTGTCAATGAGTACTTTTTAAAATGTGTGCATTACATCCCTTCCTGTATTTGCATTGTTTGCCAAATAACATTTGCTCCGGCTATGTTGCTTTGAAATTTCAAGTTATTAGAATAAAATGTTTTGGGCTGATTTGATTGTGATGTTCTGTTCAGTAGAATAAAATAAATATGTCTTGAGTGATTATTTCATTTTATCACTCTCTGTGTAATGTGATATCTATAAAATGCACATAAACTTAACACGTAAAAATAATTGCATAACATCAACACCAATATAATAAGCACTGGTGTTATTTAATAATCGGTGTGTGTTATTAGCAAAACAAATTACAAAAGTAATAAATACAGAATAAAAAGCTTACCAATATGTTACATGTATTTATGAAGATATCTTATCCATCTAATTAATTAAAAATCTCCATTAAATTGGTGAGTTTTGTAAATTAAATAATTAGTTACTAATTCAACAGCTTAATGTGTTAACCAATTCACTGAAAATCATTCTACCAGATTGTATGGTTAATTTTCTTTCAGCAAAAAATGTATGTATTATAAAGTGTCATTATAACACAAAACAATTTTATTGCTGAGTATTGCTAGTCCTTTTTCCGTTGCTGAGTGACATATTGTAAATGTACATTGCATACCAAACAAAACTAAAAAGAAAAGTGCATGTAAAATTTATAAACATAAGAACTAACATAAAACCAGACAAAACGAAACATTAAACAAGACAAAACAAAATCTTTTCATCTAAATGGAACTTACACACAACTAAAGACAAGACTAAGTAAAATAATGTTGTTGAACAAAAAAGGAACTGTGCTGAAATCTTAACAATCCACACTTTTACCCGCATCATCCTTGAAAGGAATCAAAGTCATGCAATAAATAATAGTAGGTGTGGTATAAAGCAAAATATCAGTGATTACATCCTGTTATCAAATCATTTAAAACATGTGATATAAAGGTCATACATAAAACAACAAAATTATGACAAAGGAAACTAATATTTACTTCAGAGATATATCAATTTGAATGAAAAATTAAAAGAATTTTTCATCTTGTACTTTGCAGCTTTGTTATATACGTTTTCACTAATTGCCACCTTACTTTGTTTTATTTAAATATATAAATGTATGAACAATTTTGCCTCAGTTTCTTCCTTAGGTATCCCAGGACCTACATTGGCACTATGACCAGAAATAACTAGAATTGGTTTTGTGTTGATTTTTTAAGATACATTGCAGCAACCAATTATGATCATTATAGAGATATCAAGCTGTTTGGTAGAGGAAGATGCAGACAAATGTCTGGTTAGAACCACTGGTGCACAGCAGGCCAGCTAGAAGATCTTCCCATATTAAGTCTGATCCAAACGGGACTTGAACCTACAAAGTGGGAGGCTAAGCAGTCAGAAGTGTTACAAAGCAACAATTCTACCACTACACCTCAGGCGTACCAGTAAATTAGAATTCAATAGCTAACGATTACCACTGACCCAGCCACCTTTTTGTAAATTTCACTCCAATATAACGTCTGAAATATCATTGAAATGGGGCAATAACTAATATAACAGTCATCTCATGATAACTTCAATAGCAGGTGCATAGGTCCTATGGTACTAAAGATAATTGTGAAAACTGACACAAAAATGTAGGAGGTGAAGCATTAGCAAAATTTATCAGCTGAACGGATGGACAGACAGACAATTAGACAACCTGATTCCAGTATATACCCCAAAACTTTGTTGTGAGAGATATAATGATTAGTTGGAAAACCGGTACCATTACATTTTAAAAATAAAAAATTACCATATTTTCAGGAATATAACCCACTACTTTTTTCCTAAGGATCAGAACAAACGAGGTATCATCTAGAGCGGGGAATCTTTTAACAAAATCGCATTTTGTTTGAGCAGCCTGTCTCTAAAAATATTGATCAGTATTTAGCTAGGAACCCTGCTTCAATTTATTTTCACCAATGTCATACTATTGCAACAGTATTCATGAACATATTAATTTAATTAGTATTTGTAAAACTTGTATAAAGGAAAGTCATAATATCTTATTGTTGTTGAAGTTATCGGCATTTCTGCAGGAAGCATCTGAAAATATCAATCAAGAGAGTATATAACAATAGGTACTTATTACCAAAATTTAAAAAATCATTAAAAAAAGACTTTGTGGGGTATACTCCAAGTGGGGTTATAATATGAAAAACATGGTAATCAATGGCTATCAAATGACAATAATAAAGAAACAATGACAGCACATATGTTGACCACTCTCCAGGATGTTTGTTTTTGCTTTTGAAATATGTCGTAGCGACCATTTATGATCATTATAGTGAAGTCCGGCTACTTGGTGGAGCAAGACCCAGACAAATGTCTTGGTAGAACCACCAGTGCAATGTAAGGCAGCTGTTAGACCTTCCCACATTAAGTCCTTAACCCCGAAAAGGACTTGAACCCATGCAGTGAGAGGCTTAGCAGTCAGAGGTGTTACAAATCAGTGACTCTACTACCACTATGCCACAGGAGCCTCCTAAAATCCAGGATGGTGTTCTGCATCTGTCCAAATGATATAATGAAACAATGACAAAGACACACAATGACAACCTACCTGTTGCGCACTCTCCAGGATGGTTTTCTGTCTCTGTCCTAGACTAAGCAGCTCCGCGGCCTCGGACTTCTGTTTGCCCTTCCTGGCCTCGATACGACGTTTCAACTGTAATAGCCCCAATGAGAAACATAATGATAGTGGAAGAAGTGAATGCAAAACAAAGTATGTCAGGACATAAAACTGGTGAGGAAGAAGGTACACAATAAATCAACACAAGGCTAGTAAGAGAGTTGACAAAATGGTTTATAGTACCTCACATGACTTTGCCCATGTTAAATTGTCATATACATACCATTTGACATGTATTGTATTGTCCCATTTGAAATTAACATGCAGTGTTCAATATAGATTCAAGGGAGGTAACTGTGCAATAAATTTTAGTATTATTTGTTGTTGCAAACTGTTGTTTTCTTTTGTCAGTAAATAAACCTTACTTAACTGTTTGCTCAGAATGATAAAACAAATACCACATCCCATAGAGGACCTATGAAAGAATGAAATCATTTTATCCTTGACAAACAATGTTTATAGGGAGAAAATGACTGCACACCAATTTACGGAGACTCAGAAAATTGTCATAACGGTATGTTGACCATTAGAATATTGAAAAGCCACTGATACAACTCATGAAATATGGGCTCTAAGTAAGTTATTATAATGGTATAATCAACATTATCTGAAATAGGGATACAAAATGACAAGGCATGCATAGAGTTTTGGAAGGTTCAAAACCCCTCTTTCAGCCTACAATTCCTTTGGAATCTTCACGCACATTATTGTTTCAAGTTAAATAATCCAATAATGGCTTTGTATGGTTATTGTTTTCAGTACAAAAAACTTATAAACAATTAAGACTAAGAAGATGGAACACAAATGTATGCTCATGCCCTCAGAGTAAAGTTACAAACTCGATACTCGTTCCCCACTCATCATGTGGTTTCAAATCTCAGTTGAGATACAAACTTACATAAATTTAAGCATCCAGTTATCCTGTGATGTATCGGTTGATCTTACAAAAAATCTAAAAAACTTAATTTAATTGAGATACTGACCATTTCTTCCTGTTTGCGCTGCTGTTCAGAGATCTTGGACTGCAGGTTTTTCTGTTGCTGCACCATCTGGTTCAGGAGGGCCTGTTTCTGTTCATCGCTAACCTCAGCATCGACACGTGTCATCTCGCGCCGCAGACCACCCATTGGAAGCTAGAGCAAAATATATCAATATACATATCAATCTACTTATATAGTAGCCTTTATAATCTCCTTTATGTCCTTTCAGAAAAGAACAAAGAAACAGGGGTCAGTTTACATAAAATTAAGCCTGAAACAAACTGGGTTTCAGCATAACATTTTTTGTAAGTCAACCAATTATAGGAGTATGCAAGAACATGCAAATGATGGAAAATTAAACCTATATCAGTCAGGGCATGTACATTAAGTAGAAATAAGGTAAATAACTAGGCATATTTCCATGCACACTTTGAATATTAACATGATCAACTCGCATACAATTTAGGATGGCAAAGATCTGATGTTAAAAAATAACCAACATACTTAAAACCTCCAAGTAAAATTCATCTAAAATTAAATCAAACTGCAAAATTATTAAAATTTGCCATGTAAAGAAATTTGGCCCTTGTTGCAATTACAATGCTTTTTAGTTTTAATTTTATTTGATGATGATGTTGATGCAAATCAAGACTTGAGCATGATAATATTTGATGGTCTGATATATAACGTTTATACCATATATATATATATATATATATACCTTATACAAAGTATAAGCAAACGTCAATAACTAATCCTATTCAAGAGCTGTTCACCTATTTAACTTCAGGTAAATTTTCAGGCTAGGAATTTTTTTGTTACATTGCGACAACACAATTATCAACATATTGACAATGTCTAGCTAATTTTTTTGTGGAGGAAGACCACAGACAAATGTCTAGGCAGGATGACAGGTGCACCAAAGGTCTGCTTTAAGACGTCCCCAGATGAAAGTTCTTGCCTTGTTCATTCCACTCACGTCTAAATTTACAAGATTACAAAATCATATGAAGAGGCTCAAATACCAGCCCATAACGTACTGGAGTGCTATCAATGGTCCTGCTCTTGCTACCAGAGGATGGAGTTGTCTCCCTTTCATCAAGATCTAGAGTTGTCTCCCTGTCTTGAAGCTCTTTAACATCCCGGGCCATCCTGCGGGCCTCACGACGCTCGAGCAGACGTTGCTGCAACTGGATAGTGGAGACATTTGATTGGGAGATTTATTAGTAAGATTTCATAAGGATTATACTTTAAACATTTCTCTTTAACTGATGAGGGAAAATTTCAGGGTGTTACCCCCAATTGGGTAGGTATTCAATATAGCCTTACCATAGTAAGATTGTTTATTAAATGCTGTCAATTATTAGGAACACTTGTAGGCTGTAACACAGACCTCCAGATAAGGGGAGTAAATACGATTTTGTGTAACAATATTTCACATAAGTCTCAACCAACGCCTATATTGCTAGTACACATTGAAATAGCAGATCGAGACATTATTTATGAGTGCCAGGTATAGCTAAAGACAAAGCAGGTGCTGTACTCCTCTTATATGAGGTTCTGCTACAATATGCACTTAATGTCAAATTTAACAAATTAGATAACTTTTCAGTACTGTTACATAAGCATAGTGAAAAAACATCTACATCTATGGTTTTATTTAAGTCAAGTTCTACCTACTTGTAAATGGCAAGTACTCAAAAAATCTTTAAAAACTTTTATAAACTAAATCAAGGTTTAAATAAGACGTCAAAAGAAGAGATTTAAGTTTGAATCTTAGAATGGAATCAACAATTTGAATTATTTGCATGAATCTGGCCAATCAAAATGGTCAAAAGGCAATTATTTTATCATCTCAAGTCTGATTTTTTTATTAAAATTAATTCTGACCAATCAAATGCATAAAATTGTTTTGAACTCCAAGTTTTATAAGAATTGTGACCAAAAGGTGCACTAACAAGAACTGCCTGTGATGCAGCTGCCATTTTGCTTCCTTTACTGGCTGCCGCCATGTGGTCAGTGGCCATCTTGAGGATGTTTCTGGTCGCCTCATCCTCATAGTTACGCTGTTCACTCATCATATGCCGCACCTCTTGTTCCTTCAACATAGCCAACTTCTCCTCCTCCAACTGAGATAATATTTTCTGCAGAAGATTCGCAAAAATAGTGAATTAAATACAAGTGTATTGAGAATATATTTTAACAAAAACAACAACAACAATGATTTGCATATTAATGAAAAAAATTGGCAGGCAGGCTGAATGTTTTCAACCTTTTATTCTAAAAGTTTTATTTTCAGTAATAACTTAAAAGTATTCTTCAGATCTTGTTTGTTATAAAGCAATGAGAATGCCAATTTCCATGCATATTGGTCATAACTCAATAATATGTAAAGTTAAAGTTATGCACCTTTGATTGCTTTTTAACATGCAAATATTCAACAATCTTGTTTAAGTACATTTCCTGTCCAAACACAGTACATCACATCATGTTTATGGTTCAGTTAACTTTTAAATTAGTTTCTTAAGTTACTACAATAAATCATTGTAAGTACCTGTCTGCTGACATCAAACTGTCCCTGCAGGTCTGCAATGATGGCCTCCTCATCCACAGTCTCCCCCTCAGCAACATTCTCATGGGCTGAAATATTAATATAAACTGAAATCACTCAATAAACCTGTTAATGTATGCTTATCAATAAAAAACATTCAAATATGTGTCACATGAATAAGAGTCACTGGCAACATTTTTCATTAACTGGAAAGAAGAATGGTTGGTGCCCAGTATTAAAAACAGAATATGCAATAAACTGAAAACCCCCAAAATATTGAATAAAGATAAACATTTTGAATTTATTTCTTTTCCATAAATTTTCATTTTCTTAGTTATTACAGCAAACACTATTTTGATGTCAAGGGATTAGGGATTAGGGATTAGCCGGCATTTTTTTTGCCGATACTGCGCAGCGACATATCTATCATTATAGCACAGGGGCACTTATGAGGTGCCCAGGGACTGAACCCGGCCGGTCCATTATACTGACACCGACGAGTCAGGCGTAATGCTGTCCCCTTAGCCCCGAGCGTTAGGAGGGAAGCCACTACTACCAACTTTAAAGTCTTTGGTATGACCCGGCCGGGGTTCGAACCCACGACCTCCCGATCCGCAAGCCGACGCTCTACCATCTGAGCTATTGCGGCCGGTTTTTGATGTCAAGAGTAAAATATTTAACTATTAGCAATCATAACACATACACATTGCATTAAGAACATAGTTAATTTTTTCAGTCAAATGTCTATTAAAGTGGTATTTTTAATGACTTGAATTTGTTAACAATAAACCAAAATACTCATAGATTCCCAAACCAAGCTCACCTTTACGAATGGCCTCGGCTTTCTGCTTTTCAAACTCCTCTTCCATCTTGTTGAGTGTTGCTTGGAAGCTTGCTTCAATCTCCCCCATGTTCAAATCATTCTCACTATCGCCATGCCAAAGCTGGAAGATGGTGTTGCTGAGATTATCAAACCAGCCCTCCCTCCGAGATATCTGCTGCATTTTCTTCACTTCCTGTAGAACTGAGTCATCCTGAAAAGGGTGCAATATGTCTAAAAACCGATCTTAGATGAAAATGTCAAAACTTTTTCAGCAAAAATATAAACGAAATCCCTGCTTTCTTCATAAAAGGTACCTGTGTCATCTTGTTCTTTATTTACAGTTCACTGATACAGACATAATCGTAACAGCGACATCCTGGAATTACTTATGAAGAAACATATCATGCTATGTCTGAAAAAAACTATAGATGCAATGAAGGTGAGATTTAAGCCCTCCCAAACTGATGTTTTTGCCCAGACTAGATGTCTAAGCATGCAGCTGAGGAGTTGGTGAATCAAACCACTTGCCAGAGGTATTCTACATATGGGGACCAAATTAAAACAAAAAGGTATATAGTTTATAGTGCTTATATGAGCCATTGGAACTTTGGATTTTTTAAAGATAAAATGATTTGAACTTAATTATGTCACTTCCTCAGACTGATCCCACAGAGGATTTTGTCTCTAAATAGCACTATTAAGGCATTTGGTTAGTTATCAATTTTTCATGTTGATTTAAAAAAATAAAATTAATTATCTTATTTTTAGGATACACTATACTAACAGCGTTAAAGGAACAGCAATTGGTAATAAGTTATAAAAATCTGACAAAGAATGGAAAAAAGAAAATTGACCCCACTCTACCTGGTTTTCAATAATCTGTTGGATGGCAGAACTCTCTGATGACTGTTTGACCTGCAGATCTGTTACCATAGCAACCTGCACCTCATCCACCATCTTGTCCAATGTCATGTCAGGCCACTTGGAAGTCATAACTCTCTTCTCCACTGTTAATTGTATAAAACATAAATTGGTTTACATAACTCTACTGAAGAAAATAAAAAAATAAACAAACTAAAAACAAACATTAGACAGCTAATAATGTGGAGCCCTTATATTTTTCTTCTATAAAGATAAATATAAAGTTTATAAAACTGTGTAAAATGAGATAGGAAACATCAATCAGCCTGGGAACAAATCCTATTGGCTGATCATAGCAGACATATGACTAGCTGTGTACCCTGATGCAGTCAAACTATCAGAACACTTTGAATATACACAATAATCCAAACCCCTACTATTGCACACTGACGTTTTAATGTTTTATTAGACCATGTGCCCAATTGTTAAGCTTAAGGTCTTTGTATAGGACCAACACTCTGACATAAAGAGAGTAAAAAAGAGTCAGAGCTTTAAGTGTCTAAGTCTTTGTAAAAAGAGCATTAAAATGAAACAGAGCTTTATGCAAAAAGTCTTTGAAAAAGCAACACTTTGACATAATAGGTTCATTTAACATATAGTAGTGAGGAAAATATGCTGACAGTCCAAGGCTTGACCTCTTGCTTACAAGGTAGATACTAAACCAACTGAGCTAAATAGGTCCCTTACACATCCTTCCTATCATTCAGCTACATATATACATTGAAAAAATAATGTAAAGCTCAATTGCTGTACTTATGTTTACATTTTTTAAATTTACAGTGCGAACTGCATTTATTAAGTGAACTATGTCAATATGCAGCCTGATACTGATTATTTTCTTTCCTTTATAAAATAAGTGTTTGGTTTTTGAGTCTAAATTTAAAGTCTTAAAAACAATCTGTCAGTTTTTTAGAAAGCATCCATGTTATGCAGATGTAACACTGCCTTGAATGTGAACAAGTGACAGAATACCATATCCAGCCATGATTGGGACATCAAAACCAGCTGTGGAACAACTACATTGTACCTTTATATCTGCTTGTGCTAACACAAGGAAGACATACTACAACAAGCTTTTACACAACTTTCATATGTAACAACATGGGATCACAGCATGGATGAACTTGCTTTCCAAAGAAACCTGAAATGAAGCCCTACCTTCCAGCCTACACTCCAGGGCTTGCTGCAGTATATGCTTTAGCTCCCCTCTGCTGCTGACCACCTGGTGTAGGTGAGCAGACTGGTCATGTTGAGCACCTCCTTTTTCTATCTCCTGTACATGCACAGCAGATGCTTTCCGCCACCTAGACAACTCCTGCTGTAGATGGGCTAAGTCGGACTTAAGATCCTGCAAATAAAAATCATAAAATAATTTGAATATAAGGAAGCAAAATAATTAAAATTTATTCAAAACCTTGCTATTTTTTATCATATTTTAAAACCTTATTTCTTAATCAAATGGCTCGACAGAACAAACATGTCTGAATTCACCAATCAAGTGTGAATTATGTGTGTGTAATAATGTACAACTTGGGAATAATCACAAAAATTTATCGATCATTTTTGAGATGATAGGTTAATTGTTATGTTGCATTTCTATAAAGTGGTTTAAGTTGTTTTTATTGTTCTTATATCTTGACATTTTACATATGAATTTAATTCACTCTTACAGAGTAACATTTAAACATATTCATATTACTAAACTGATGAAGAAAACATGTCAAGATGATGAAAGATGTAGATTGGGCAATCATAATCAATTTTTTTGTGTGTAAAAAACAGATTCAGTAAGAATGTTTATAATGAGAGCATTAACTAGAATAAAAATCAATATTACATAAAAATCCAACAATAATCAAAGCACTGAAAAGCACTGTTTGGGTGGTGTAAGTTTAACCCTGTCAGCTATTAAAGGTGTGTGCAAAATACATCTCTTCTAAATAGATAGATTATAAATTGAGACAACAGTTACAACATAGTCAGTAACATCCGATAATAGATACTATTTAATTAAACATACAAAACTTTCAATATGATTGCATTTTTACAAAGTGAAGTCTGAAATAAATACTAAGTGCTACCAAATGTGAATTAAATACATTAAGTTCACAATTAATTGCCAGTCATATATTTTGACAACACTTCATCCCTGTGACCTGAATCTAACAATCCTGAGTCTACCATTCTAGTCTGAACATGTGAAGTAACTTTAGACTGAAATGCTGAGATGATATGAATGACCTCTGCCACACATAATCTGTTAATGAACCACAGAAGGCAGTGAGGCAGGCGTGTTTTTGCCATTACGCATTTTACGCACATGCGTAACCTCCGTTCGAAAAATCGAAAATCTAAAAGTACCAAAAACACTTAGAAAGTCGATGCCGGACCTGGGTTAGGAAAAGTATATTTTATTTGCGTAGTTTCTATGTTATAAAATCTTATTGCCACACCAATCAAGTTGAAAATGTTTAAAATGATTAAACTTATACACGTCAGGATTTAAGTTGTTCATATTTTTCGTCAAGTTCCATATTTTATGTCAAGTTCCATATTTTATGTCAACTTCCTTGCATGTCCGCATTTTACATGTTATTCATTAGAAAAAGAACTGGAAATATTTAAAAGTATTACTGCAAAGGTTATTTCCCTTGCAATTGTGCGTAACTTCAAACACAGCCCAGATACGCGCCTGCAGTGAGGCACTTACCCGGGATATTGCAAATATCTCAGCCTTGTAGATAATGCACAATCTGTGGAAAACTCATTCTTATCACAGTTTGCTCCCTGTTTCAAACCTTTCCTCTAGTCAATGAGGGATATTCCTGCACTGCATTGTTTATTCATGAATCTGCATTTCATGAATATCTGCATTACATAATATAATAACTTAAACTTCTAATTTAAACAGGTTACAATACTAATGTTAATATTTGTGGCATGCCTGAATATCATTAAGTCTCCTCCGACATACATATCTGTTTGTGTACATGCACTATTTATTTCCAATCATGATGACTGTCCAACAGAAGTCAAGGTCATGCAGAGTCAATCCCCTGTGCTTCCTAATTTCATCTTTCTCCTAATTCTGGATAGTGTCGCTTGTGACCCTGTCTAAAATTGAAATCTCTGAGAGAAGATCTACTTACTGCATCATCCTTGGTGGCAGCTGTTTGGTCAGTTTTCACCTGATCAAATAAACCAAGTAGCATGGTCACCTCCTCCTCATGTTTGGCTTCCATTGTACTCAGTATCACTTCAGGGAGGTGGTGGCCTGACAATATTAAACATACATATACCAAAAAATATGAACATTCTAAACCGCATGAAATGGATTCATCATCAAAACTAAAACTGTGCATGATTCTGCCCTCTCTAAGCAGACCTGTCATAAACATCTGATACCTGATATAGAGACGGTTCCACAAGTTTGAAACTCCTCCCCCTTTTTAAATTCTACAGTTTTCATTCATGTTTGGGCCATACACACACAAACATTGTAACAAACAAAATACATATGTTTTTTGATGTGTTTTACACTTGCACATATTGGATAAACTTATTTATGTTACCAGACTTGTGATGATAGGATAATGATGTAATAATCCCTACCAAACCTGTTTGCATTATTAGAGAACTACTTACAAAAGCTGAGAATAAGCCTGGATGCTGTACTAACATCCACCCTTTTTAACTGGACACTTGGATCTTCCGAATTGCCTATGACAGCCATCTTGGACTCATTGGACTAGATTAGATCTTTTTAAAATGTTCACCTGCCAGTTCTTTATTAGATAAAGCCAACTTGTAATTTCATAATTTCATCGTCTTAATAATATATTCTCCATAATTACTCTCTATGCTTTCATGGCATCTTCTTTCCTCAACTGGCCCTGTTCATCTGCCAGTTTCAGCTCCAGTTCTAGATTAGATATATGACTGGCTTTCTTATAATTTCAAAATCTTGATTCTATATACCCCATCCATTATCTTCTACAGTCAACATGGGATCTTCTACCCCAAAATGGTCTTGTTCATCTGCCAGTTTCTGCTCTAGTTCTATATTAGACAAAGCAGACTGATTTTCTTATTACTATATCTCATATCCATTACCTTCTACAGTCATCATGGCATCGTCTATCCTCGTCTGATCCTGTTCATCTGCCAGTTTCTGCTCCAGTTCTCTGTTGGACATTGCAGACTGGTTCTTCCTCCTACGTCGAGCTTCCAACCTCTCTCGAGCCACATTTCTCTGCCTTTCCTGATCTGCTGAAATACTATAGGGAAGAAAGCAGAAGGAAATATTAGGAACATTAAAGTTTATAGAATCAGGTATTGAGGCAAGCAATTAAAACAATAAACATAAGATTGATTAGAAAAAATATTACAGCTAAAAATTGTTATTCTTTAACATATATTAAAGAGGAAGTCATTTCTTAGAGACAAATCTTTGAAGACTTTGGAATTAATATACATGAAAAAATAACAACAACTCTCTCACCGATCTTCAATCCTTTTCTTGTCCTGTTTGGCACTACTAATCATCATAGCAACTGTGTCCAGTTTTTCTCCTTTCTTCATCTGTCTTTCTTGTCTCTTTAGCTTGGCTATGGCAATTTGTCTTTCCTTCTCTTGTCTAACCTTGTCAGTCTGGTAGGACAAGGCTCGTAAGATGGCATCCCGTTCATCATCGAAGTTCTTCTTAAGGTCCTCTAGGATGTTCTAAAAAATACCAAAGAAGTTATAATATCACATTTGATGGTATGACTTGGCAATTTTTGTGAGCATGCATGGTCTTGTGGTTGAGATGTTAATCTCAAGATTGGAGAGTAGTCAAGAGGGTTTTAAAGTAAGATGAGAACGTTTTTCCCAAGTGATCTAAAAAAAGAAGTTTAAATATAATATTTTTATGGTCATTTATTCATTAAATGCATATACACATGGAACAGATGGACAAAACAAAGACACAAAAAATGTTAAGGGCCATTCTAAGACCCTTAGATGTAACCTACCCGGCGTTTCATCCTGGCCTCCTGCTCCTCTTCTACTTTGATGATCTCATTGATCGTGTCATCATCAGTAGACAGACCCTCAGCCTGGCGCTCAGCAATAAGTTGTTTTCTACGGGCCAGCCGTTCCTCCAGTCGTTGACGCTGTGACTTCTTACTATCAACCAGGAGCTCATCCAGCACTAGAGATGATCACAGAGGTGGAGAAATCAAAGAATTGGCAAAACCTTTCAATGAACATCATAATGATCAATATCATCAATGTCAACATCATCCCAGTCATTATCATGATCATTGTCATCATTGTCAACATCATCAACAACAGCTTTGTCATCACAGTCATCATGATTATCATTTTAATAATTGTCAACATCATCAGTAACATTATCATGGCAGTCAGCATCATGACCATAATCATAAATGTCAACATCATCAGCAGCATTATCAAAACAGTCATCTTCATGATCATAACATCATTGTCAACATCACCAGCAACAGCTTTGTCATCACAGTTATCATCATTATTGTTAACATTTTCAGCAGCAGCCTGTCTTAATCATGTGAATAATGCAAATTAACAGCAGCAGTAACATTGACATTGTTGCCATCATCATCATTATCATCACCATTATCATCAACATCATTATCCTATCATCACAAATGCTACTGTGTCACTTATATCAATACCACATGTACAAACATCCACAATATGCCAATGTCTGTTGGTTTCCTAATCAGCTGTAAAAAATAGTTTGAAACCACAGATCTACAAACTAAAACCAAACACATTTTAAATATTGATTATGAATATTCAAATCAATACCTTTAATAAACATATAAAATATTATATTTACACATTTTCATAAAATACTGCAAATGAATAGATTTCAGCATATCTATAATCCTGACACCTACATTTCTCATTTTCAAGATGGCTGCCAATGATGTCTGCAATCTCGTCAAACTTTCCCTCTCTCCTCAATTTACGTTCCTTCAACTTCAGCTCTATCAGTTTCCTCTGTCTATCTTTCTCTGTCAACATGGCCCATTCTCTTTCTCCATGCTCTTTCATAAGGGCCTAACAAGACAGAGATAAAATAAGTTTAAACCCCCACACAACATATTAGAAGTGTTTTCATGCAAGTTTACACCAGTTTTTATTGCTGTAAATCCTCTAAATTACTTTTCTTCATAAGTTTCACCTTCCGTTAATATTGTTTGCAACAAACCATTGTGTACATGAACTTATCTTGTGAATGCTATTCTTGTACTAGAATTTAAAACATGTTTAGTTCTAATGTCTATGCATTTAGCTATGCTTGAAAATAAAACAAATATGAACAATTCTGAAGCCCTACACCCCAAATCATAAAGTAGATGATATTAAAAAAAGAGCATTTCCACTGACAGCTATGGTAAAAGGAATCACACTCTAAACAGGACACAAAAATACCTTACAATTGTACACATATGAGGCCTGTATATTTACTTTTGGTAACATCCCACTGACACAGCTATGGTCATATTTCCAAAGTCCAGCTAATTATTTATGGAGGAAGATCTCAGAAATATGTCTGGGCAGAACCAGCCACAATACAGGTCAGCTGGAAGACCTTTTTTTTACCTACACAGACTCAATTTCAGGGGTTGAAGAGTTACAAGTCCTCTACAGGCACCCCTTGTAGTTTTGTCCTAATATCTAATGAAATCTTCTTGATATTGTGAACTGTTTTGATAATGAATATAAACTAACCTCAATGAGCAACTTATCCTTGATTGCATCATATTTCTCTTCCAAAGCCTTCAGGATGTCCTTCTTGCTTGTATCTCCACTCATTTCAGCCTCCTCCTCCTCATCATCATCATCTACCATTACTCCTTCTGCATCACTCTTTGATCGGTTTCCTAGCAACACTGTAGCTATGTTGTCATGGTTACTGTATTTGTTCAGTAGTGAAATCATTGCTTCATGGAGTTCTTTCAGAGTATCCAAATCCTAGAGATGATATAAAATACGTAAACCACTTGTGTTAACTTGCAAGTAATTACTTAAAGCCATCTTTAGATATCAGCTATTTGTTTGGGGGTTGTCATACAACACACAAACATGATTTCAGTGAGGTGAATCCTAGCTCCACATATTAAGCACAGTAGGCTAATTTTAGAACCAGCCACCAGATTTGTAAATGCTTGGCCACAAACACATAAATACCAACACTACCGTACTTACTCACTTATAAGACTATTCGCTTATAAGACGACCCCCCTACTTCACCTGTGAAATTGCCGGTTTCTGCTTCGACCCGCTTATAAGACGAGGCGAAAAAATTAACAGGAGCGTCAACCAGTCATGCTGTCTCAACAAAAGTGTTAATTGGTAAACAGTGACTGCAATTTTCACACGTTGCGGGATGTATCTAGTCTCAGTTGCACTGCTATTCTCGTATCTTGTTTTAATATTATTAATTTTTTTTTTGAAGAACAATAATTTGGTTGAAATATTGCCATTGAAATATAACAAATCTATCAAGTTTTAAGACTAAATTTTGCAGAAATCCTTACAATATACCCTAAGGGAATTAAAGGCAATGGATTTTAATTGACAATGTATTAATTGTGTACTTAATAAAGGCTACTCATTGTTTACCCACTTTAAAGATTATTGTGCATATATTGTTTGTCAGTTTATGTCAAGGTCAGTGCAAAAACAGCATCAGAAATAAATCCTCCAATTGCCTCCTACCACCACAAAAAAGAAAAGAAAAAAGGATGCTGAGCTCATAATGGTGAAGAAAAGAAAAAAGGATGCTGAGCTTATAATGGTGAACATGAAATGTCACTGGAATTGACATATGCCACCCAAGATGCAATGATCTTAATTACTTAAGTACGACCTTGAATAAGACATTGACCTTGATGGTTGCACTTGTAAATGTTATGCATTACACACCTTTCAATGTATGTCAGTAAGATTTTAAATTGTTTGTTTGTTTATTAGGTTTATCGTCCCACCAACAGTATTTCAGTGATCTGGAGACGGTGTCCACTTGAAGCAGATAAAGTGCTGCCTTCACTGTGTATAGCACTGTGTATAGCATGCCGTGAACACCTGGCATGATACCACACCCAGTCACATTATCCTGACACCGGGCCAACCAGTCGTGGAACTACCCTTATATTTGCTTGAGCGTTAGCAAGGGAGCTATACCACTACCATTTTTAATGACTTTGGTATGTCGCGAAAAAGAGACAGAGAGACATAATGAAGGACAGTAGGATTGGTATAGGTCACCCTTCTGGGGCATAAAAAAGGTTGTTAACCAAAGATAATGATATAGGTTGTGTGTTTAGTGATTTCACACTTAATGCACAAGGATCCACTGCATTGTCATTAGTCAGCAAGTACTATCTGAAAAGTCTTATTTCTGTGGCATCAGGACATTGCAGCCTTCCATTTAGTAACCAAAATAGTGCCACAATGCCTGGCATAACTACGTTCAATGCCTTCCAAAGCCTTTAATTTTCTATGGAGCATGGCAGTCCAGTTACTGAACACAGGATTATGGATAATAGGGTCTGTGGTTGAAATCTTGACCAGGTCTCTGCTAATGTCCTTAAGTAAAAAATAAAACTTGAATTATTTCATTTTTCCAGGTGTATTAATGGGTACCTGTGAGATTATTGGGTTATTAAATGGGGTCCTACCGATATACAGAGTTATCCCTGATTTCGCTACGTATTTACCTCCCTTGAACGAGGTGGCGCTTCTTTGGGTAGTTCCGGTTTCGGTTATATACAGTAAACTATATTGAGAGTACGCCAATTTTATGTTGAAAATAGCTGTGGATTAGGAAAAAACGTGGTCACATGTAAGGTTTTTATGGCCTGAAATATGTGTATTGGAATTTCATGTAACCCGGATGTAAACACAATGAATTAATTATGTCGAGACATGAAACGAGAAAGAAAAACGGCGATGTGCCTTACTGTTAGCTTTAAAATTCCTATTTATACGCACATGTATCGGCGGATATGTGGAATTACCTGTGTCAGATCCAATTATAATATAATTGCAAATATCAACAGATCAAAAGACAAAAGCTAACGCTTGGAAATAGCGGAAGTTTTCAATCAAATATGATGTTTAAGAGCGTTATTTTTTCAAAATACCGGTAAATCGCAACTTTCAATCAAAGACGGCCGACTTTTTTAAAGTTACACATTATATAATTTTTTAAAATAAATCAGTGTTATTTACATTATAAACATAAGAAAAAATGAGGTCAATTATATCTTATTTTAATTATTTGAAATGTTAATTTTGATATTATTAATCTTACTTGTTCTTCAGATTTCAGTCATTTTCTTTCTTTTCTGAAATGTTTCTTTTCCTACAGTGTTGGACAAATGTAAAAGATGGATAAAATCGTGTAATCGTGAACACCACCAGTTGATAGTTGAAAAAGTCGACGGAAATTACAACTTGTATCGTCTAACGCATTCTCGTTTTAATAGATATGTATATATTCCATCTTTGTTATGACCTACTGCAGTAACTTCTACTCAGATCAAAGAAATAGATCCCCTTTAACGTGAGTAACATCGGACGATTTCGTTGTGATATATGGTAACAAAAATAAAAAACACATTATCAAAGGTTAACTGCATTTATAAATCGTGGATTTAATGTAATAATGAAAATTACCCGGATTTACACTAACAGTATGCGTCTGTAACGGAATCTAGGCCGATCGTCATGTGCACACTGTGTGGCTTCTCGCTCTTTCGTTGTGATCGGAAAACACTAGAATTAACGTCAATTTCTTCCTTCGATCTAAAAGTCAACCTGACTGAATGAATGTAAGATTCATTTGCGTATCGTCTGGCTTGAATTCTTTGCAGAAGTGACGATTTTCTTAGCATAAAATGCTCACCAAAGTTCGCTGGAAGATCGCTTAAACAGGCAGCTATGTTTGTTGACAATGGGTCTTACTGGGATTAACATCCGATTAAAATATGGTGCAGAGTATACTTTAACATTACATTTGATAGCATTTCAAATCTGGTGTTAATTGCAATAATTATTGAAGTTTGTTCCACTTACCTTTCAACAAGGAAGATGCCGCATAGGTGCGAAATGTATTGTTTTAATTTTTAAACCTCCCGCTTTTGTTATTATGGATATTCCACATTAGGTGTTAATTATATGTTCTGATCAAGACAAATAATAACCACTTCAATTTTCAACACATTCTTTTCAACTGCACCTGTGTTATTCAATTTTCTTACCGACAAAACATAGAAAACATTTATCGCTTTAATTGTGTTTATTTTCAAAGCAGTCATAATTATTTTACATATCTCGCTCACAAACGATAATACATTGGTCATGCTTTGTAATTTATGTTTTAATGTTCATATCTTACATTTAATATTTCATACAAGTAAAGCACACAATATTTAGTACATACAATAATATTTTCATTGGAGATGATATGAATTGTGTTGACACATGTTTATTGTTATTTATGCCCCTATCAACGAATTGTTGATATATATTATGTAATATATGAATACATATATACATTAAAATCGTTTTTTATGTCTTTGTGGTGTCTTTGCATGTCTCTGTGTGTCTTTGCATGTCTTTTGCAGTGTTTCGTAGGACCGTTGACAATAGAGTATTGACCCGATCGACGATAAGATGTCCAAGGTTATCAGATAGTGGGTCACGTGACTCGGTGGGTGGAGCAATCTACCCGCGAGCGTAATGTTAATTGGCTGTAGGGCTCAATGAGTTAATGAAAATAGGATAAAAGAGCAAAAAATACACACACCAAAATAGGTTGCATATGTTGCCAACTCCCTACATGCCACACTTTTAATTTTAATCATGACTAGTATAAAAATGCATTATTATAGTCGAATTGCTCCAATTACAACTTCACTTCCAGCACATTTACATTAAAAGCTTACACAAATTATCTGCAGCTCATCAATGACGAAAAAAGACAAAAAAATAGCGAAATTAATCGCAACACGCCAGTATTACGGGACGATCTGTCGAGATTAAGTACCAACTTATTTTACCCCACCCATACAGTTTCTTGAGAAACTGTTCCGGCTTTAACAGTTTTACTCTATCATACATAATTTCCTTCTAAGCTTTGGCTGTACTGCTGTTCTGCATCAGTTTCCTACGTTGAATATAGAGCGAACCTTGAAATTACAGGATAAATCTCGATATCTTATCTGATCGTCGTTTTTCTCAACAAACTGGAACTACCCAATACCAAAGGGAAATCACTCTAAACTGACCTCGCAAGGGAGATAACTGTGGATATCGGTAGGACCCCATTGCTTCTAAGCTCATTGTGTTGGCTACCATAGTATGGTACCCAATGACCAGGGGCTTAAACTGTTAGTTGAACAAGCAATACTTAAAAAGTAAACTATAACTTGGTATTATCTTATACAAACCTTCCCTGTGTCTCTTTGTCAGTACATAATGTGATCTTTGCTTAAGGATCTCCCAATAAAGTGCATTTTTAAATATTATCAGACATTTTTCAAATAAATATTATCACATTAATAAAACCTATCATTACAAAATATTATAAAATAATAAAATAAAATTATAAAACAAACTGCCACAGATGTCACCATGTAAAAATCTAACTGAGAATACACACAACATACATGAAAATGAAAGTGACACTATACAATTTACAGAGTCATAAACATATATTCCATAATTGATCTCGATAAGACTGTTAATCATCAGTGGGGATGTCTTACTGATTCCTGGGCATGTGAAGAACCCATGTGGAGGGTGTGCTCAACTAGTTTCACCAGCCAATTTAATACCAAACATTCATGAAGATCAACAAACAACTATTTCACTTAGAGCGGAGAACAATTTGGCATTTTTTGGTAAAATTAGGGCAATTTGGCTGGTTATCAAATGGGGTCAAGATATAATGCCCATAAACATATTCTCCAAGTTTCATGAAAATTGGACAATAACTGTTTGATTTAGACAGCGAACAAGGTCAGTTTGCCATTTTTTGTATAAAGGGCCATAACTCTGATATGCTTGAAGCAATTTGGCTGGTTTTCAAACTTGGCCGAGATATTATGCTCATTAACATAAACATTTTCCCCAAGTTTCAGGAAAATAGAGATAGAGAGCAGACAAGGCAAATTCGCCATTTTTTTACAAATAAAGGGCCATAATTCTAAAGTAGCTAAAGCGATTTGGCTGGTTATTAAACTTGGGCGTGTAAAGATTGTAAATGTACCATTTGTCTACAAAATAAGAACTCTAGAATTTGTTGAAAATGATTACAAGTTATTAGGAAAAATTATATTTATAATACCTAAAAAAGTTGGTTGTAAAAGCTCATTTGAGCTTGTGTTACTTGTTGAAACCTTGGCAACTCAAAATAAATGTCATCCTAATCTATCCAATCCTTGAGTGTAAGATTCTTGTCAGTTTCATTTTTCTAATTATACAAAAATAAAAGAATGTGAAAATAAAGATATTATCCAAAGGAACGAGCCTCATTTACCTTTGTCTCCATGTCAGTCAGTAGGCGGTGTGACTCTCTCTTCTGGACCTCCTGCAGATCTGCTAGGAGTGTCACCTCGATATCATCATTGGACGCAGACCTGCCATCACTCTCTAGATGACCTTTTACGACCTCTGACAAGTAACCTATCATCTCCTAAAAAGGAAAAGATTTGTTGGTATGGTGATTTTAGACAAAAAATCACACTGACACAATATTATGATCATTTTGGTGACGTCCAGATTTTTTTTGACAAAATAAATGTTTGTGAAAAACTGCTCGAGCTCTGCAGGTCAGCTGAAAGACCTCCCTACATTTAAGTTTTTGCCCAGCTAAAGAGTCAAACATACAATAAAATTTAAATTTGATATCTGTTGCAAATTAACTAAAACAGTTTTAAATAAACAAAAAGAAATCCTGTTGTTTAAAAAAATATTACACTTTATTATCATGGTTTGTGATCTACACAATCTGTTTTTTAAATACTTGCACAGACATAGGTATGGCCATTATGACAATGCTCATTTTATTTTAGGTGGTAAACCCCAGATACAAGCCTGAGTAGGACCAGTGATACACTTCTGGTCAGCTTAATGGTCTTCCCACATTAAAGTTTTTGCTGTGACCAGGACTAAAAAAGTTAATTACTCTGCTCAATGACTGCCGCCTCCAGCAATATGAATGCTAAAAACTGGTCTATTGTAAACCATTTTTACACTAATCTCTCAACTGCCCACATCCTGTGAAGAACCAATTCTCAGGAAGTTACTACATTGTGCAGCTAACATCTAATGGTTGGGCACCCAGGATGTTACCATCACGAGCCCAACATCTGACCATTACAATCCTCACAACGTGCTAAATGACCCATTTCTCATGCTGAATTTGATTTGTTTTTAGAAACACATATAGCAACATTCAGTTATTTTGATGGAGAAAGATTCCTGACAGATGTCTGGGCAGAACCACTAGGGAACAGCAAATTAGCTTGAAGACGTTCTCATAAATAAGTCCAATACCCTGACTGGGACTTCAGTTACCACAAGATAAAAGGTTGATGGGTCAGAGGCAGTTTCTGCGAGTTTCCCCGTCAACCACAGGCACCCCTCTCACCTTGAACAATGTCAGTTGCTCCTGTTCCTCTCTGTTATCAGAATTGGTCCAGTTCTTGTAGAGTTCCCTGAGCTCAAACAGTTTATCATCTCTCTCCTCCACTGACATATCTTGGGCCTGCTTCCTGTGCTGGCCCCCTACATCCTCTTCTAGAAGCTGGGAAACAGTAAGACAAATTTCAGAAATTTTCGGAATGTTTGTGGTTTCCAGAATGTTCGTGGTTTGCTATTTGTTAAATATGAAAGAACTGTTACAGTTCAAACATCTGAACTAATAAGCCTACTCATTTTTTGGACATACTTGAATATTATCTGGCAATTGAGACTATTTTCTTATCAGCAATGTCTCCATGTTAACAGGTACCCAAAATTAAGGGTTTGTATTTTCAATGATTGAGAATTATCATACATAGAGCTTTTGTACTTTTCTTAAGACTCACCTTCACAAACAGATTCATCTCCTTTTTGTGTCGTCGGTCCAGATTATGTGCGATGGACTCCTGAAGTGAGGCTGAATCATCAGTGTTGACCAATGGCAGTGGACCCTCGTCACTGTCATCAGCATCGCCACCCTTCCGGCCCTTGAGTCGACGTTGTCTGGCTGCCTCTAGTCTCTCTCTAGCCAACATCTCCTGACGATCTCTCTCATCACTGTTTTTCAGTCTAAGACTGCAAATAAAAAGATTAATATCTACATACTACTACTTACAAAACAATACAAAAAATATACATGTAAATTGTATTTAAAAACTTGACTATTACTAACACTTTAACCATGTTTTGCCCGTTAACAATAAAGCTTATGTTAGATTCATAGTTAATAATTAGCTGTTATGAAATTTACTCCATACTAAATCAGCTGATATGAGAATTATTCCTCTAAAAAATAATTATATGAGACCAATTTCTTAATAAATGAGCTCATATTTACTTTATTTTTTAATAAATTAGCTTGTGTGTGATTCATTTGTTACTACCAAAGCTCTTATGTATTAATTCCTTAAGTAATGTGTGATAATAATAAGATAAAAATATTTATTATTATATTATATTTAAAATCCTTGTTATATCTCCTGTCATTTATCTAAGGCTGCATAAAGAATACAGCAGTTCATTAGGGAATAAATATGCTTATAATACAAAAGATTTATAAGTTAACGAATACATGTATGCTTATTGTTACTACAAGCTTTGAAAAAATAAAATGTATATCTTGCAGATATCCTGGTTCTTAAACCTGGGGTTCTTTAAACAATATAATAATTCGTAAGTAAGAATAAATAACTAGTACATTATTTATCACAAAATAACAATGCTTACTTGTAATACTATATATGTTTCACTTATAACCAGCAAATATCCCTTCTCACCGTCTCCTTTTTCTTAGATAATTTAAATATTACATATGCTTATTATTTAATCAATAACATTTTAATAATAGTAATTTATCTTTCATGAAGCTTGCAATATGAAACTGTTGAAAAAAAGTTAATCTACATTGCCACTGTTACAATGTCTTGTTTTATAGTATATATGCTGGGAGCTGTCTGATTATTACTTAAACTATTTGCTCCATGCTTGGAGCTGTCTGTTTATTATTTACACTATTTGCTCCATGCTGGGAGCTATCTGTTCATTATTTACACTATTTACTCCATGCTGGGAGCTGTCTGTTCATTATTTACACTATTTGTTCCATGCTAGGAGCTATCAGCTCATTATTTACACTATTTGCTCCATGCTGGGAGCAGTCTGTTCATTATCTATGCTATTTGCTACATGCTGGGAGGTGTCTGATCATTATTTACACTATTTTCTCTATGCTGGGAGCTGTGTGTTCATTATTTACACTATTTTCTCCATGCTGATAGCTTTCTGATCATTATCTACCCTATTTACTCCATGCTGGGAGCTGTCTGAATATTATCTACACTAGTTGCTCCATGCTGGGTTTGCTCCATGCTGGCAACTGTCTGCCAAATCCCTAGCATTATATCTAGGCAGCTTTAAGAAAGTAGAAATCTAATAACTACGATGTAATATTAGGTTATTATAATTGCAGCAGGTTTAACATTTGTTTAGTTATCCTAGCATTTAATTGTTACCAAATTACTATGATTTAGAATAGGTTATTTATAATTGCAGCAGATAGTGGGGATATCCAAATTATGCCAAACCTCTAATATTTGTTTATTTTATTTAGCCCTTTGCTTGCTACTTTTTTTAATAACCCATTATAATTCTTAATTCTCTTCATACATCAATGTGCAAAGGTACCTTGGCATATTGGTAAAGACTGAGCAGGAAAATTGTGTAAGTTCTGATCATTCAGCACCCAGCAGGCAGCTGTCTAATCTAGATTTACCCTATTCGTCTAAAACATATAAACATGCAGGAAGAGAAGTTGTTAGCAGTTAACTTAAGTTTAGAATAGTTCATTCACACAGGTAACAAGTTATGGCTTAAAGGTATGATGTAAGCTTGAAAGTAAATACCACTTAAATGTATAGTTGTTGAGATATAAGCTTGATAGTTCTTTTGCACATAAACTCTAATCTGAGAGTTACGGTGATGTTGAAGCTACAGTGTGCAAAATAGCTCTCCTTATTCATAGAAAAACCCAAAGACTTACTCAACATCCCTCTTCTCTGAGAGTCCAAGAAGGAGAGCAGCAGCTCCAAATTTGTCCTGCTGCCGTGCCAAACGTTCATCCCTATGGAGACGGGCCAGGTTGGCTTGCCTCTCACGTTCCTTGTCCACATTGTCACCTGCTTCATGGAGACGCCGCAGGATTGCATCTCGCTCCTGGTGAAAAAAAAGTAGACACCCTATCATGAAATGGCACACTCACTGTAACATTCTACATTAAAAAAAAACTCTCAACTGTCCACTTTCTGTTCCAACAGAGCACAGTGATCTTTCTATAAACAAAACCATCACATTCATATCCCAACTGTTCCCTACCTGTTCAAACTTATCCAAGTGATCTTTCACTAAACTAACCCCTCACCATCATTTTCTAACTGTCCCCTACCTGTTCCAACTTAGCCCAGTAATCCTTCAATAAACTAACCCCTCACCATTATCTTCCAACTGTTCCCTACCTGTTCCAACTTAGCCCAGTGATCTTTCACTAAACTTACCCCTCACCATCATCTTCCAACTGTCCCCTACCTGTACCAACTTAGCCCAGTGATCCTTCAAGAAACTAACCTCTCACCATCATCTTCCAACTGTCCCCTACCTGTTCAAACCTATGTTCCAGGTCCTCAAGAATGTTTCTCCGTTTGTTTTTCTCCTTCTCTTCCTCTCGTTCAATGTCCTCTCTCTCCATCTCATCTACCTCTTCTTTTGATAGACCTAATGAAACAAAAAACTATCATGAAGAAATGGAAAAGTTTATTTATGGTATACCAAGTAAGGAGTTGCAGAACTGTTAACATGATTTCTTTGTAAAATGTTAATCATTGTTACCCAGGCTTCATTATTATCATTATTATTATTATTACTATTTTTATCATGTATCTGTTTGTCCTAGTTAGCAACCCTTTAGTGTGAGTGGTCAGTTATGTTTTATCTAGTAATGTGTGTCCAGTCTGGTGTGTCCAGTCTCTGTCCACTGTGTCTTGTCTGTACTGTCTTGAGTGAGTAGTGTGGTAAAACTGGTTTGGTAACTTATCTTTCTAAACAGATCATAACAATCTAAAAAAACTAACCAATCAGCATGCATACTTCTTTTCAGTCTCAGAACTAACATCTTAATTAAACTACACTTTGGGCTAGGTCTTTGGCCAGTAAGCATATGTTTTGCTAGAGATTTAAATTTTTAAATCTAGTATACCGGTACTTTATTAACTGCTGCCCGGTTTGGTGTGTTTATTTGTTATTTCTAGTGAGGTTTTATTGTAAATTTGATGTTGGTTTTATGTAACCTCAGTTAATAATAATAATAATCCTGAGTTGAAATAAAAAACTATTGGACCTGCACTGGAACTGTTATTTTTATAACCCCCGGTTAACATTATTATCATAATAGCCCCTTGTTTTATTATTATTGCTTTAGAAAGAACATGTGACACTTTACTAAGCATCACTAAATCCCTACAGTTTAGATGGAAGACCACTTCTCATGTTCGTTTGTTTGTTCATCCCACTTACAGTCTTTCAGTGATTTTTTTTAGCTGGTGTCATATTGCTGCCATGAACGACTGGCAAGATAAAAAACCCATACACATTATCTTGACACTGCATGACCAGTTATGGAACTGCCCTTATTTTATTTATTTATTTATTGGGTTTATCGTCCCACAAACAGTATTTCAGTTATCTGGAGACAGTGTCTACTTGAAGCAGATATAGTGCTGCCTTCACTGTGTATAGCATGCCGTGAACACCTGGCATGATACCACACCTAGTCACATTATCCTGACACCGGGACAACCAGTCGTGGAACTACCCTTATATTTGCTTGAGCGTTAGCAAGGGAGCTATACCACTACCAATTTTAATGACTTTGGAATGTCACTGCCCATTATTGAACCTGGTGCTTCCCATACCTGGAGTTGATGCTCTACCGATTGTGCAACCAGGTCTAGTAGTTTCACATGGATCTTTTTTGTTACTTTAGGCAACCCTAACTACTCTGCCAAGGGTGCTCCCCAGATTTCTTTTATTTAAAAACACCAGGGCTCAAATAAAATATTTTTTTGTACGAGCAAATTTTTTGAGTGCTATAAACTTGAACTTTCAAAATCTAAAGTTTACTTCCATTTTTTAATTCATCCTTTTGCTTTGGTAAGGGCAGTATGGAAAACACTGTTTTTAGATATTCTTGACTTTCATGTATTAACGTCTTGTAAATAAATAATATCGTATATATGGTTACTGTGGACATGTATTATTTTATTCCCTTGGCCTGAAGAATCAGCCACTGACCAAGTTCGCCACAGATCCACCATCTGTTCAACTTTATTGTCATTAATTCACATTAACTGATCCATTTGCTCAGTACTGAGAAGCACCTCCAGAAATCTTTGATGCTTTTCATTACTGAAAATGCTCATGTGCAAGAAGCATTGTTGAGGGGTTAAGACAAGTCAAGTGAATGATATCTGTATGTAACTTCAATTAAATGTTTATTTCTTTTTCAAAATAACCAAAATTGGAACTCTCTCTCTCTCTCTTTCACTTTTACTATCTCTATGAGTTGACCACAAAATGAAAGTAGGTATTTTTGCCATTTATTTTATTTTATTTGTCAAAAAAAATATCATTTATTGTCCAGAATCTATCATATTTTTTTAAGATTTCTATTGATGATCACATAATATAAACTTGTTATGTTACCTTAATTTGGGACTCACAAACTTTTGCGAGTGATTTTAAATACAACTCATACATTTCAATTTTGACTCACTTGAGAGTGCTAAATTTGAGACCTGAATCAATGCTATTTCCATCATGAAAACTAGGTTATGACATCAAGATCTCAACCTTGATAGTTGTTTACATCATTAAAACTGTTACATGTTGGTAAAATATATTGAAAAAGGGATTTGTGCAGCTAGGCATAACACAATTTGCACCATTTCAATTTCAACAAAATCACTTTGTTTGCATCATTTCAACTTCTACAAAATCACTTAAATTACAACATTTCAACTTCTACAAAAATCACTTGTTTGCAGCTTTTAAACTTTAACAAACATATAAAAAACTGAAAGTGTGAACCTTGAGCAAGCCTTTCCTTGCGTCTCCTAAGCCTCTCCTGCAGTCTGTCTCTTTGATCCTGGGCTGCATCCCCCATCAGCTTCCGCAACTGTTCCTGGTCCTTTAACAGCTCCGCTGAATAAAGTGTATGTTCATTAAAGAATATTTTGCAGTATTCTTAAGTAATAACTTCACTCAAAATTGCTTCCTTATTTGTAAAAAGATGATTTATCAATTCATTCACTCAATATTCATCTGCATTATCATTCTACTATTCAGGTAAATAGGAGATATTGTAGCTATGAGAGTTTTTAGAAACAAAGGCTGAGGTATTGAATCATTTTATTATTTTTAAGTACTTGAATCGTTAAAAACCTTTAAAGCAAAATTAGTATTTTTTTTAAATTGATGAATTGTTCATTAACATTCCCTTTACACATGCTTATGAGTTTAGTGTCCTAGTTTGTAATCTACCTATAAGAGCATTAGCCTCATCAATATTTCCCTCCTTGCGTAGTTGTCTCTCCTTCAGCTTCAGCTGGAAAATCTGTCGCTGCCTTTCCTTCTCTGAGAGACGGTTCCACTCATTCTCGCCAAGCTGTGGCAGATTGAGATAGCAATTAAAGAGCAGTAAACAATATTGGGTCCTACATATTGATAAACTACATTGCAATTTAAATAATAAAAAAATAATAGAAAGAAGTTTACAGAGTGTCATCATTCCATCATTTTAAAACCACAATATTGTTTTTAAAATTTATTTCAATAATGACAAATCATTGAAGTTATACTATAGAATAGTACTTATAATCAAGATTATTATTATATTCCCAGACACTCAACTGCAGCTAAGGTAATGTAACTGTAAGATTTCAACATCAAGTATTCCATTAGCCCAAATATGGATCCAGGGCTCACCCTCAGCCAATAAAACCTTGCCTGATTTGTGTTCTTTTAATATATGGCATCAACATAAATTGAGTGATACAGACAATGTATAGATATGATTTGTGGTGAAAAACCACAGACAGATGTCTTGGTAGAACCACTGGCACATGGCACACAACTACAAGTCCTTCCCAGATTAGAGTTCTCCCCCTGACTTGAATCCATGCAGTGAGGGGCTAAATAGTAGAAAGTGACTCTTACAACTCGCCCACAGGCACCCCCATTAAACCTGGTCTTTATTATGAACATTACTGTATCATGCAATCTATTACAAAGTAAGCAATGTCATTTATATTGACATATGCCCTTCAAAGATGCACCAACATTGCATTTGACCTTGCATATGTTTTTTGACTTTGTTGACAACTACAATTGCAATAATAAATGCTCTGCCAACACTCATTCAATTGTATATCTGTAAAATCATGAAGTTTAATTGACATAAAGTAAAATAACATTGAAGTTATTGCTAAGACACAAACAAAAGGGGATGCATGGACAGAAGAAGGTACTCAACTGAAACAAACGCATACCTCCTTCATGAGTGCCTCTGCCAGTAACTTGTCCTTCAGTGCATCATATTTTCCCTCCAGGGCTCGCAGAATCTCTGACTCTGTGTCACCATCAGCAAGCTCTCCAGAGAATAACACCATGACAACATTGTCGGCCATGTTGGACCGCTTGTCTCGCAGGACTTTGTCCTGGCACTCCAGAATGTCAGTCTCATTCTGCAATTTAGGACACAAAAAATCATGATGATGTGAGGCATCTTCATTTACATTTACTGACTGTATAGTTCAAACCGTGTAAGATGGGTATTAACAACAAATATTTTCCAATCCACTAAGGACAGCCTCCTGAGGCATCCATTACTAAGAAAATACAATTGCCAACTTTTATAACACCTCTGCTCCTTTGTTACAGTTTGGTTAAAGTAAACATTTAAGGGCAAAAACCTTCATGTATGGAGTTCTTCTACTAATATGATAATTCTACAGGGATTTTTGTCTGGGATTTTTCCATCAATAATATTGTATACCAACAGCTTGATCCTTATCTTAACATATCATCAGCTGATAATGCAACTAAAACAAATAAGATTAATGCTGAGAACATCTGGCATGATAGCACACCAAATCAATGCTCTACAATCTCTACTTACAGCAGAGGTGAGCATTTTGATCAATCTCAGAGCCTCGGAATTCTGATGCTCCAGAAGGTCTGCCATGAGTGACCTTTTTAGGTCAAGGTCAGTCACAAGGTCACCAGTCAAGGTCATGTGACCTCGGCGGTCCTCAAGTTTGTAAACAGTGGCCTCTGTGAGAATCTCTAGGTTCTCACACTTACGTTCTGAAAATTAAAATCAATTGATTTTTTTTAACTAAAAATGCCCCAATATAAACTAGACATTTTTACTTTTATAATATAAATTATCATTAAAATGACATTATTATAATAATAATAGTAAGGATGATTCATGATGATTATGATGATGATAGCAATGATAATAATCATAATAAGGGTACATGTGATAATGGCAAACCTTAGGTGATGATAGTTATGATGATAATTATGCTGATATTAATGCTGCTATTGCTGCTGATAATGATAATATACATAACTTCCGTACCTTTCACTGACTGGCCCCTAGCTTCTCTCAGCTCCTTCAGTTTGTTCATCCTCTGCTGACTGGTGCACATGGCTGCCTGCTGAGTGATCTCCCCTTGGTTACCACTGCTGGACAACACACGGTGGAATAAGTGTCGCTCTTGAACATGCTTGTTCTCCAGGCAGCGGATAAAGCCATCCTAGTGAATGAATAAGAATAGTCTTATCTCTTTTTAACATAATAGGACTTATTCAACAAAAAGACAATTCCTGCTCTAAATAGTTCTTTTTGCTTTATAAAAACTATTCCAGTATTTTCTTTGAGCAAAATTGACATCGTTTATGTCACAATAAACGTATGTTATCCCTCTCACTGTTGATTTTTTATATGTAATTAAAAAAAAGGGGAGAATATAAAAAGAAGTTTGACTGTGACTTTCTTTGTGTTTTTCAACTTATATAGATTAAAATACTGCATACATTTTATGCCCATCTTCAAAACAAAGCACATTTATAACAATGATGACATTATTTACATTCTGTTTACAAAGAAATATGTTTGTGAGGCAACAGTTTACACCACTTCAAAATTACCAAGACTCGCACAGTTAATGCTGTATTCAGGCATAACTACCTTATCCCCGTTATCTGTCTTCGAAAAAGTATGACAGTCCAGTAAGAAGATGCATGACTATGGGTCTGAGGTTCAAATCTTGATTGGGTCAATACTTATTTAAATGCATAAAAACCTAGAAAAAATATTCATTTAGTGTTTGGCAACCTAGGGAATTAACTCATTAATAACTATGGAACCTTTGTGTAGTGTACCTACCATGAGAGTTACAATGGACCTTGTGGTGACCTGATTGACTGGAATCTCATCCACCACCCCCTTGTCTGCCTGTTTCATCACTGTGTCTGCCAGTCGACCATACCTCTCTTTGTCTTTGGACAGTCTGTAACCACAGCAACAGGCATAAGGCATAAATGTGGGAAAAGTCAAGTGTTTTATGCATTTAGGAAAGATCTTGTGTTGTAGTGGGCGTCAAATAAAGCAGATACCAAGTCAAATGTTAAGTGAGTTTCCATCATCATTAATTTGATTATTACCTAAACTTTATGTCTTCTTGTTGTCTTTCTAGCACTCCAACCAAGATGGCTGCCATGGAGAATGCTAGCTGCTGGTCCGCTAGAACTCCCTCTCTATGGTAACAAATTAACTGGGTTAACCTCTCACCCTCACTGAAGAACTCTTCTGATTGGCCTAGAAAAGACAGTTGAGACAATAATTTTAGCAAATTATGGGAATGTAACTTAAACTTTGTATGAACTAGACTAGATTTTATTTCAAATAGGAAATGCCTTTCTAGTGACACAGAAAGGAGAATTACCAAAAGTGTCTTTCTAGTGAAACAAAAAGATATATACAAAGATGTGTTTCTGGTGACACAAAAAGATATATACATAGAGAATACCAGGTTAGTGTTGATATAGATAAATGTTATCATGCGAGGCTAAGAAAATCAGTGCTTTCTTATTTTCGGGCCGAGCATGATAACATTTATCTATTTCAACACTAACCTGGTATTCTTTTTATCCCACCATCAACAGTTATTTTCCAAATGGATTAAAAAGGGAAACATTTAAATTTACTGCTACTGCTCCTCCCCATTCATGATCTGACATTCTAATGCAATACACCAAATTCATGGGCGTGCGTAGAGTAATTCGGCTATAAGAAATAGTTCTATTTTACAATTAAAAAAAAAGAAAATAAACATGTTATTTCTTTTATTTTATTTGCACTAGACAAAAGGTTGTAACTTTACTGATTACAATAATTAAAAAAAATAATGGTTGGAAATTAACAACAAAATCACACCCTCGTATAAAGTAATACATGTAGTGTGTAATGTCAAGGCCATGTAACATTAAAGTTGCTACGTACATGGCATTAAGAAACACAAATTACATTCAAGGTTTGTGTGTGTTTGTGGTTGTAAAAACCAATTTGCTCATGGATTTTAATTTTGGATGACATTGAAATTGTGAACATTGAATATAGCGTCATAAAATTGTGGATATTTTATCTAAACCATTTATATGTTTATCATGTAACAACATTTGATCATTAGGGTCTGTCCTCAGATAAGGCAGCTGATTGCTGCTTTCTGATAATATGTATAAAGTTATATATACAAAGATGTCTTTCTGGTGACACAAAAAGTTATATATACATAGATGTCTTCCTGGTGACACAAATATATATATATAAAAAGACATCTTTCTAGTGACAAAAAAGGAGAATATACAAAGATATCTTTTTAACAACATAAAAGAATATACAAAGATAATCTCTAAGGCACTATATTGGCTTCAGAATTAGGTATTTGTAGAAGCAAATTTTCAGAAACAACAAGTACAGTTGGTTTGCTACTTAAAGACATAAAAAGTTTCATTTTACAAAATAAACAGTGAACAAAACAATAAGAGTATGTGTTACTTAGAAGCCTTCCCAATGGCTAGCAAAATGACAGTGTTTATAAACATATTGTTTGGGCCACCCTAAACAGAAGCCTGATAGACCAATATAACAAACAACATTTGGGGGCATTAGAAGCCAACATTATCCAGCCACAAATACCTCTCAATATATATAAACAAACAATATATATATATATATTACTTATAAGCTGGCATGTTAGAGCTAGTTTTCACTTCAACAAAGACATCATATAAGCCTTGTGACTGTTGATAGTACATATTTAACATGGCAATACAAATACATTTAAAAAATGTCTGTCCAACACTCTTAAAAATGCTGTCAAGTCAGTTTCCCCAATAAAATTTAAAAAAAATATGTAACAAAGGTGGTTGCCAACCAAAATAATTAAATGGTAGAAATATAATATAAAAAGATGATACAAAAATTCACAAACATCATACCTTTAAGCTGGCGTGTCAAAGCCAGTTTCTCCTCTTCATATCTTGTCAACAGTTCTTTCAGCAGGTTGGACAGTTCCCCTTTCTTGCTGATGGCTCCCTGCTCTTCATCCATACTGTAGTTGGTCTGGTTCCCAGTAACTATTTGGCCTTTGACCTTGTTCCTGAACACATGAGGACACACCCCCATCAGCTGGAGAATGGTCTCAGGCAGAACAAATGTGTCGCCTAGTAATGACTGCTGTAACTGACCTGTTTAAGTGAAGGTGGTAAAGGGATTTTTACAAACAATATGGAAATTTTGAAAAAAGACCTGGAATCTGGAATATGTTAGTGTCAGTACTACAAAGGTTTGTACAAAGTGTAAATCTTAATCGAAAATAGTGCAAGCTAGGCTTATTTACCAAAAGTATTTTGTTGGAAGTAACTGCCATATATTGTCATATGAAAGCTAAAATGGTATATCAGTCTTTCACGATACATGCCATTTGCACCTTTTTTGGGTTTCAAAATATAAAACTGTAAAACCTACAATATTTTAAGTAGGCATTGGAAATTATTTTACAGACAGACCTTGATATATGCATGAGTAAAATCATATGTATCATATTTACATATGTAAATCAAAAGGCAGTAAAAATAAAACTTTAACTATTACAATAAAACAACTAATCAAAGAACACATACCAATCTGCAGCTGTTCCATGTATTGTGCCTCCTGGCTGTTGAGTTTATGTTGCTTTTCTGTGGCTGACATTGAGTCCCACTTATCTGAGCCAAGTCTCACTCTCAGGCTGTCAGCCCAAAGTTTCTGACGCAGCTGGTAGTACTTCTTCTCCAGAGCCTTGACAAGATAATCAAGGACATTCATTATTGACAATTGTTGTGAAATATGTTTTGGTGTACTTTGGTTGTTGTCAAATATATCTTGCTTGAGAACCAAGTTAACTGCAGGATTTTAAGAACTAAAAATTGTAAGTTAAGTTGAATTTAAATTGTGTTGACTTAAGTTCAAGGCAAGACATAAACATAAAATAGTAAAAATTATTTCAAGTAAGGAATTAAAATTAAATGACAATCTACGTTCAAGTCAAGACTTAAAACAAAAATGAAGATTATAAGCTCAATTTAAGACTTACCTAAAATGACAATTATTAAGTCCAAGTAAGAACTTTAAAAAATGACAATCTCAAATCAAATCAAGCCTTTATAAAACTTAAAAAGACAATCTAAGCTCAAGTCATGACATCAGCTTTAAATGAAATGATGACCAGAGTCCATGTCAAGACTTGAACTTCACCTTGTAGAGTGCCTCATCAGTGGCCTCCCCTTGGTATCTTGTAAGGACAGTGAGTACATTCCATGCTGTACCCAGGCTACGATTGTTGATTTCACGATTCAGACTCGTTTCAATGTCCTCCTCATTCTATATTGTCAATATATAAGAAGTAAACAATCAATTGGGATAAATATTAAAGGTAATAAACATAAGTTGTTCTTGTGATAGATAAACTCTATAATGTGTGCATTTCTTTGTGGATAAAATTGCACTTAAAAATGACATTTGGATGTTTGTTTTTCAGACAAAAAATACTAAATTAACTTCTTAACATAGGTGCCATAATATTATAAAGAACTTTAAAAGTAAATTTTTGCTGTACATATTGTTTAAGCTTACACTGCTACAGTTGTATAAAAAAGACCCCAAAGCAAACAGACCAATGATTTAAAAGATCAATAAGGCATTTAAGCTACCATGTAAACCTGAAGAATTAGAATTATTTCAACATATACAACACTGGGAGGGACATTTTGTATTAGAATTACATTACAAAAACCTGATGAACATAAATGTCACTACACAAAACAACATTTTATAATAAATCACTTACCATATTGTCAATCAGATTCAAGGTCAAGGCAACCTCTTTGTCTTGTTCCTCCTGCAACTCAGTGAGTATTGCCACAGCTATGGCCTCCATGTTTGCTGTGTTGCCAGTAGCAACAAGATGTTGTTTCATGCTGACAGCTCGGAGGGCAGCAGCCTCTTCTAGGATGCTGCTGTGTTCATCTTGGTCCTCTGTGGTGGGATTATCACATTATTAGCCAATTACTTGTAAGACAAAGTGTAAATTTGCTTAAATTTCATCTCTTCTAAATATTATTTTGAAAAGAAAAAATCCCATTCAAAACAGAAATGTACAGTTTTTGTTAGAGGAGGAAGCTTCCAAACAAATGTTTGGATAGAACCACCTGGCCACTGCAAATCAGATGGAGTTCTAGAACTTTGGTGAGTCCAACCCACAGGGTGAAAGAATGATGAATTACAAGTTTGGAACTATTACCATTTTGCCATAATCTCCCTGGAATATACTTCTATAATATAAACTGGTGACCTCTTTTGAACCAATATATAACCTAGTTTTCAACACAACAAACTAAACAGTATTTCCATGTACCTGGGAGGGTAAGATTGAGGTTCTGTCGTTTTCCCTGCAGTTCCGTAAGCCTCTGTTGTCGGTCACTATCTGACAGGGTGGCTGCCACCTCAACTAAGTCATCTATACTCTCATCCTGCAGGAAGCTGAGCAGAGTCTCTCGCTCATCACTGTGGCGCTTCAACATCTCATGTAGGTATACCATTTGCAGGCCTGTGATGTCACCTGAGGTTGAACAAGATTTGTTGGAAAGTCTCTCAGTTATCCAAGAGAGGGTGTTCACTTAAGGAATACATAGTGGTGTTTCCAGTGAAAGCAAGCCAAAAGGAGCTGCTATGATACTTAACCCAGTAACATTACCCTGACACTTCTCTGACCAGTTGTAAAATTACATTGTCATTGTTTGAATAAATAATAAGATAATATTTTAATTAAAAAAAAATTTCATGTACAACTTAAATGCTCTGTATGCCAAACCTGAGTCATTAATTCATGTCAAAATGATTCTCAGTAAAAAAGTTAATAGATTTGAATTTGTTCAGGTATCTAGCTTCAAAATCCTGGATTGCTGTTGCAAACATTTTACACATATCTAAAAGTTCTACTGAACATGCTTTATTAGTCTTCATCTGTTTAAGTTGCAACTGTTACCATGCTTTGGCAGTTTGGCCCTCTGTATACCAGGCTCCTTCCTGTACACTTCATTGTCTCTCAGTCTCTGACCTCTTTGTTGGACACGCTTCCGAGCCAATTGGGCCTGCCTATCCACATCCATATTGTTCCTGCATGCACAACATATCGTGTTTTCATGCTTACTACTTTTTATTTTGAGAAAAAAAAGTTTTTTTTTTTAAATTAAAGGCATCTAGAAAGGAATGTGGTATTCCACTGAGCCAGGCCCCCACATGCTATGACCAGACCTGCTAATTGCTGGTCATCACTGCAGGGAGTCTTTAGCCAACATAGTACTAATCTGTCACAGTAATACCTCTGATGGGTTAATGCAAAACTAAATTACCTGCTAGTATGGATGTGAGACAGTAGGCTAGTTTTGCACAAAGCCACAAACATTATTGTTAGTGATAATGTGGGTTGTTTACTATATGATCCCTTACAAATTCTTTATTGCATTAATTACTAGGTGTCAATTTTGTAACTGCAAGATTATGTATTTATTTCATAGCTAAATATTTAATTTTGAAAATACATGAGAGATACAAGTTTTAGTATTCAAAATGACTTAAAATGAGTCTGAAGGACATTATTCTGACAATGAATGACTTTTTAAATTGCTTTTGTTAGAAACGTTTCGTTACATTTTACAAATCCAAATAAAATATAACTTAAAATATATATGAGAACTAAAAGAATGAAAGAAATTACAAAATGTATAAAAAATAACAAAATCGACCAACAAAGTAAGAAAGAAAACAAATAAAGATTTATATATATATATATATATATATATATATATATATATATATATATATATATATATATATATATATATATATATAAATCTTTAGATATATCACAACTGTTTCCTTTACAAACTGTGAATGACTATGTTCAACCCCCAGATATAGCATACATACACTTGGATCTTGAACAATACCTGTGTGACAGACACATCATTACAGACTGTGGCAGCCTGGCTTATCAGAAAACAGATGCCCTCACATGCTGGGTGGGGCAATAAATGGGGGGGGTCACTTATATAAGGCTCTTGAGATGCCTTTAACTATACAAAACCTTAAAGGTACCTTAAATGTAGCATTGAAGTGTGCGATGCATATACATACATCTGTGTGAAATAAGTATATAATCAACAAACAAGGCCCGAACTGTCACATATAAATGTGATATAAATAATAAGAGTTTATCTTTTTACTAAAATTTAAATCCATACATTTTATTTGTAACATTAATATGAAATAATTTTAAAATAAGTTCAAAATCAGTGATCTACACCTGCAAATGTAGGTCTCTTCCACCTTCTCTATGAGACCACAATGTCCAGAACTACCACTTCTCCCATTAATACACAGATAGTCTTCCTCAAATTCTACTCTTTTGCAAATATATAATACCACATTTTTGCAACCATAACTCCAGGTGTATAAAACAGTAATTATGTAATACCTCCCTGTGAGGGTGTCTCCCACCCTCTTCATGAGGCCTGCACCAATACCTGCCAGTGAGGGTGTCTCCCACCCTCTCCATGAGGCCTGCACCAATACATGCCAGTGAGGGTCTCTCCCATACTCTCCATGAGGGCTGCACCAATACCTGCCAGTGAGGGTGTCTCCCACCCTCTACATGAGGACTGCACCAATGCCTGCCTGTGAGGATGTTTCCCACCCCCTTTATAAGGCCTGCACCACTACCTGCCAGTTAGGCTGTCTCCTGTCCTCTACATGAGGCCTGCACCAATACCTGCCAGTGAGGATGTTTCCAACCCTCTACATGAGGCCTGCACCAATACCTGCCAGTGAGGATGTTTCCCAACCTCACCATGAGGCCTGCACCAATACCTGCCAGTGAGGATGTCTCCCACCCTCTACATAAGGCCTGCACCAATACCTGCCAGTGAGGATGTTTCCCACCCTCTAAATGAGGCCTGCACCAATACATGCCCGTAAGAGTGTCTCCAACCCTCTACATGAGGCTTGCACTAATATCTGCCAGTGAGGGTGTCTCCCACCCTCTCCATGAGGCCTGCACCAATACCTGCCAGTGAGGGTGTCTCCCACCCTCTCCATGAGGCCTGCACCAATACCTGCCAGTGAGGGTATCTCCCACCCTCTCCATGAGGCCTGCACCAATACCTGCCAGTGAGGATGTCTCCTGTTCTCCCCATGAAGCCTGCACCAATACCTGCCAGTGAGGGTGTCTCCCACCCTCTCCATGAGGCCTGCACCAATACCTGCCAGTGAGGATGTTTCCCACCCTCTCCATGAGGCCTGCACCAATACCTGCCAGTGAGGGTCTCTCCCACCCTCTCCATGAGGCCTGCACCAATACCTGCCAGTGAGGGTGTCTCCCACCCTCTCCATGAGGCCTGCACCAATACCTGCCAGTGAGGGTGTCTCCCACCCTCTTCATGAGGCCTGCACAAATACCTGCCAGTGAGGGTGTCTTCCACCCTCTCCATGAGGCCTGCACCAATTCCTGCCAGTAAGGGTGTCTCCCAACCTCTCCATGAGGCCTGCACCAATACCTGCCAGTGAGGGTGTCTCCCACCCTCTCCATGAGGCCTGCACTAATACCTGCCAGTGAGGGTGTCTCCCACCCTCTCCATGAGGCCTGCACCAATTCCTGCCAGTGAGGGTGTCTCCCACCCTCACCATGAGGCCTGCACCAATACCTGCCAGTGAGGGTGTCTACCACCTTCTCCATGAGGCCTGCACCAATACCTGCCAGTGAGGGTGTCTCCCACCTTCTCCATGAGGCCTGCACCAATACCTGCCAGTGAGGGTGTCTTACACCCTCACCATGAGGCCTGCACCAATACCTGCCAGTGAGGGTGTCTACCACCTTCTCCATGAGGCCTGCACCAATACCTGCAAGTGAGGGTGTCTCCCACCCTCTCCATGAGGCCTGCACCAATACCTGCAAGTGAGGGTGTCTCCCACCCTCACCATTAGGCCTGCACCAATACCTGCCAGAGAGGGTGTCTCCCACCCTCACCATGAGGCCTGCACAAATACCTGCAAGTGAGGGTGTCTGCCACCCTCACCATGAGGCCTGCACCAATACCTGCCAGTGAGGGTGTCTCCCACTCTCACCATTAGGCCTGCACCAATACCTGCCAGTGAGGGTGTCTCCCACCCTCTCCATGAGGCCTGCACCAATACCTGCCAGTGAGGGTGTCTCCCACCCTCTCCATGAGGCCTGCACCAATACCTGCCAGTGAGGGTATCTCCCACCCTCTCCATGAGGCCTGCACCAATACCTGCCAGTGAGGGTGTCTCCCACCCTCTTCATGAGGCCTGCACCAATACCTGCCAGTGAGGGTATCTCCCACCCTCTCCATGAGGCCTGCACCAATACCTGCCAGTGAGGGTATCTCCCACCCTCTCCATGAGGCCTGCACCAATACCTGCCAGTGAGGGTGTCTCCCAACCTCTCCATGAGGCCTGCACCAATACCTGCCAGTGAGGGTGTCTCCCACCCTCTCCATGAGGCCTGCACTAATACCTGCCAGTGAGGGTGTCTCCCACCCTCTCCATGAGGCCTGCACCAATTCCTGCCAGTGAGGGTGTCTCCCACCCTCACCATGAGGCCTGCACCAATACCTGCCAGTGAGGGTGTCTACCACCTTCTCCATGAGGCCTGCACCAATACCTGCCAGTGAGGGTGTCTCCCACCCTCTCCATGAGGCCTGCACCAATACCTGCCAGTGAGGGTGTCTTCCACCCTCACCATGAGGCCTGCACCAATACCTGCCAGTGAGGGTGTCTACCACCTTCTCCATGAGGCCTGCACCAATACCTGCAAGTGAGGGTGTCTCCCACCCTCTCCATGAGGCCTGCACCAATACCTGCAAGTGAGGGTGTCTCCCACCCTCACCATTAGGCCTGCACCAATACCTGCCAGAGAGGGTGTCTCCCACCCTCACCATGAGGCCTGCACAAATACCTGCAAGTGAGGGTGTCTGCCACCCTCACCATGAGGCCTGCACCAATACCTGCCAGTGAGGGTGTCTCCCACTCTCACCATTAGGCCTGCACCAATACCTGCCAGTGAGGGTGTCTCCCACCCTCTCCATGAGGCCTGCACCAATACCTGCCAGTGAGGGTGTCTCCCACCCTCTCCATGAGGCCTGCACCAATACCTGCCAGTGAGGGTATCTCCCACCCTCTCCATGAGGCCTGCACCAATACCTGCCAGTGAGGGTGTCTCCCACCCTCTTCATGAGGCCTGCACCAATACCTGCCAGTGAGGGTATCTCCCACCCTCTCCATGAGGCCTGCACCAATACCTGCCAGTGAGGGTATCTCCCACCCTCTCCATGAGGCCTGCACCAATACCTGCCAGTGAGGGTGTTTCCCACCCTCTCCATAAGGCCTGCACCAATACCTGCCAGTGAGGGTATCTCCCACCCTCTCCATGAGGCCTGCACCAATACCTGCCAGTGAGGGTATCTCCCACCCTCACCATGAGGCCTGCACAAATACCTGCCAGTGAGGGTATCTCCTACCCTCACCATGAGGCCTGCACAAATACCTGCCAGTGAGGGTATCTCCCACCCTCACCATGAGGCCTGCACAAATACCTGCAAGTGAGGGTCTCTCCCACCCTCTCCATGAGGCCTGCACCAATACCTGCCAGTGAGGGTGTCTACCACCCTCTTCATGAGGCCTGCACCAATACCTGCCAGTGAGGGTGTCTCCTACCCTCTCCATGAGGCCTGCACAAATACCTGCAAGTGAGGGTGTCTCCCACCCTCTACATGAGGCCTGCACCAATACCTGCCAGTGAGGGTATCTCCCACCCTCACCATGAGGCCTGCACCAATACCTGCCAGTGAGGGTGTCTCCCACCCTCTCCATGAGGCCTGCACAAATACCTGCAAGTGAGGATGTTTCCCACCCTCTACATGAGGCCTGCACCAATACCTGCCAGTGAGGGTATCTCCCACCCTCACCATGAGGCCTGCACAAATACCTGCAAGTGAGGGTCTCTCCCACCCTCTCCATGAGGCCTGCACCAATACCTGCCAGTGAGGGTGTCTCCCACCCTCTCCATGAGGCCTGCACTAATACCTGCCAGTGAGGGTGTCTCCCACCCTCTCCATGAGGCCTGCACCAATTCCTGCCAGTGAGGGTGTCTCCCACCCTCACCATGAGGCCTGCACCAATACCTGCCAGTGAGGGTGTCTACCACCTTCTCCATGAGGCCTGCACCAATACCTGCCAGTGAGGGTGTCTCCCACCCTCTCCATGAGGCCTGCACCAATACCTGCCAGTGAGGGTGTCTTCCACCCTCACCATGAGGCCTGCACCAATACCTGCCAGTGAGGGTGTCTACCACCTTCTCCATGAGGCCTGCACCAATACCTGCAAGTGAGGGTGTCTCCCACCCTCTCCATGAGGCCTGCACCAATACCTGCAAGTGAGGGTGTCTCCCACCCTCACCATTAGGCCTGCACCAATACCTGCCAGAGAGGGTGTCTCCCACCCTCACCATGAGGCCTGCACAAATACCTGCAAGTGAGGGTGTCTGCCACCCTCACCATGAGGCCTGCACCAATACCTGCCAGTGAGGGTGTCTCCCACTCTCACCATTAGGCCTGCACCAATACCTGCCAGTGAGGGTGTCTCCCACCCTCTCCATGAGGCCTGCACCAATACCTGCCAGTGAGGGTGTCTCCCACCCTCTCCATGAGGCCTGCACCAATACCTGCCAGTGAGGGTATCTCCCACCCTCTCCATGAGGCCTGCACCAATACCTGCCAGTGAGGGTGTCTCCCACCCTCTTCATGAGGCCTGCACCAATACCTGCCAGTGAGGGTATCTCCCACCCTCTCCATGAGGCCTGCACCAATACCTGCCAGTGAGGGTATCTCCCACCCTCTCCATGAGGCCTGCACCAATACCTGCCAGTGAGGGTGTTTCCCACCCTCTCCATAAGGCCTGCACCAATACCTGCCAGTGAGGGTATCTCCCACCCTCTCCATGAGGCCTGCACCAATACCTGCCAGTGAGGGTATCTCCCACCCTCACCATGAGGCCTGCACAAATACCTGCCAGTGAGGGTATCTCCTACCCTCACCATGAGGCCTGCACAAATACCTGCCAGTGAGGGTATCTCCCACCCTCACCATGAGGCCTGCACAAATACCTGCAAGTGAGGGTCTCTCCCACCCTCTCCATGAGGCCTGCACCAATACCTGCCAGTGAGGGTGTCTACCACCCTCTTCATGAGGCCTGCACCAATACCTGCCAGTGAGGGTGTCTCCTACCCTCTCCATGAGGCCTGCATAAATACCTGCAAGTGAGGGTGTCTCCCACCCTCTACATGAGGCCTGCACCAATACCTGCCAGTGAGGGTATCTCCCACCCTCACCATGAGGCCTGCACCAATACCTGCCAGTGAGGGTGTCTCCCACCCTCTCCATGAGGCCTGCACAAATACCTGCAAGTGAGGATGTTTCCCACCCTCTACATGAGGCCTGCACCAATACCTGCCAGTGAGGGTATCTCCCACCCTCACCATGAGGCCTGCACAAATACCTGCAAGTGAGGGTCTCTCCCACCCTCTCCATGAGGCCTGCACCAATACCTGCCAGTGAGGGTGTCTCCCACCCTCTACATGAGGCCTGCACCAATACCTGCCAGTGAGGGTGTCTCCAACCCTCTTCATGAGGCCTGCACCAATACCTGCCAGTGAGGATGTCTCCCACCCTCTTCATGAGGCCTGCACCAATACCTGCAAGTGAGGGTGTCTGCCACCCTCACCATGAGGCCTGCACCAATACCTGCCAGTAAGGGTGTCTCCCACCCTCACCATGAGGCCTGCACCAATACCTGCCAGTGAGGGTGTCTCCCACCCTCACCATGAGGCCTGCACCAATACCTGCAAGTGAGGGTCTCTCCCACCCTCTCCATGAGGCCTGCACCAATACCTGCCAGCGAGGGTGTCTCCCACCCTCTCCATGAGGCCTGCACCAATACCTGCCAGTGAGGGTGTCTCCCACCCTCTCCATAAGGCCTGCACCTTCTTACTATTAGATACACATTAATATACACTTAAACTTTCAACTCCTTCTTAAATTCTAATTATGTTTCATTTGTTTTTACCATCACTACTGGTATATAAAACTTTTGTATGTAAACACAATACCTGCCAATGAGGGTCTCTTGCACCCTCTCCATGAGGCCCACACTAAGGACTGCCACCTCAGTGTTCTCCTCCATCTCAATACGATTGGTCTCAACCTGGCAGGGAGGAAATATATCTTTAAAATAAAAATACAGTGTAGGTTTATCTCTTTTTCTACACTGTCTATTTTGAATGTGAAATCCTATAAAACAGAACATAACTTTTTTTACCAAGAATAGTTTGACTGTGAGGCAAAGTTTTCTATCAATTTGTTAGCAATTACTCACTGGGCATGATCACATGAACACATTACCAAGCTAAGGCACATGATACAATGAGAGTTTTATTCACTACAGGTAAATCCATCCTGCATAAAGCTGCATTTCATTTTTCTGTTAGTTTTAGCATATTAAGGTTTTATATATGTGCCTTTAACCTGCTTACTGTGTAAAAAAGAGCTGTCCATAGACAGGGGCTCTATTTTTCTCAGTACGTGACAGTAAATAATATTAGCTTAACAATAACCTAAACCAGCATAGAAAACTTCAAGTTGAAAAAAGATAAGCATAACTCTGTTACATTAACTATATGGTCAGCTACAGTTTTGAAATGTGTTCCTCTTTTGACACTGAACTAGTATTCTACATATCAAAATAATATATCTTTGATGGTTTAAAAAAATTACCTTAACAGAAGGTTAATCAATGTAGACAAGCAGACATATGATTACAATAGCACCACACTTTTTTAAACTTATACAAAATTAACCAGACATTTTGCTGGAGACTAGGAAGCCAATAGAACCTGATCAGACAGCTCCTTGCAGGATCTGGATCTACATTGGCAAAGGACTTTAAGGTGGTATGCAACAGGTTGCCTTTAGCAAATATATGTAACAATATCGGACCTCTGTTTGGGGTATTTGTGCATATTTTCTGCAGAAACAATCATACTTTAGTCTAAGCTTTGACTTTTTTCAACAATATCTCAATATCAGAGCGTGTCTAGAGAACGATAAATAATAAAAGAACAATCTTGCACTTTTAAGTTATTTAATATAAATGTAAAACATTCCAGTGGTTGTATAGATTTTATTTGATTATCTAGATTATAACTGGTTTATTTTAACACATTTTTATAAACCAAGGAAAAGTGACTGCTTGTATATTGTATATCAGGTTACGATTTTTTTCCTTGGTTATGACAAGTTTAATATAAGAAAAAGTAGATTTTGCTAAAAAGGATTTTCTGGACGAAGCGTGGTTAATCAGGGCAAGAGAAAAGTGTGAATACGGCAAAGATCAGATTGGTCTAAAAACATTGAAATGTTCCCAGTTGTTTGTGAAAAGGATATATATAACTTACACGGTCTTAAACTCAAAGTGGCAGCTAAAATTGTAGAATTTTTATGAAAGTACAAATATATATAAAATCTGCTTAAAACATCATTACCGTATAAGCTAAGTACCAGAGTACTGGTTCTACACAGGAAGTTTGTAACTCAGAGGGATAAATATAAGTTGAAAATAATTTGTTTCACAACTGACTATAAATAAAAAGCTTTAAATAAACCTATCCTAATTAAACATCACCTGAAGTTCTCACCTTGATCTCTACAATCCTCATCCTCCTCTGACGCAGACTGAGACCTTTAGCCTCTGGGGAGTGTAACCATGACAACAGGAAGTCTTGCTCATTGTCATAGCGAGGGACAAGTTCAGCAAGAATATTGCTCACTTGACTGTCATCCAGGTCCTCATCATCTGTAAAACATTGTAAAAACAAATGTGTAGCATCAGAAACATTTTAAATACAGCAAACTTTTGTTTACTTGATTTTGTTTGACAACCATATAAACATTGATGTATCGGAGGTAGAAGTTGAAATATGTGTGAATATTGTGCCAATTTTAAAACATGCTTTCAAAGAATGCTATTAATAAATAGGAAATAAACACATATTTTTATTCTATATGCAATCATTATACATACACTGTATGAATATATCAGTAAGTTTACAAAAATTGAAGACAAAGTTCTATAAAACAACTATGCACTGAAATATACATGAACAAAGACAAATCATCTCTAATGAAAAAAAAGTGGTTACACTTGGAAATTAATTCCCAGACCCAGAAATTAATTCAGAGTAAAGTGTCTTATGACTCAAGAAGTAAATACACTAGAACTCCTACATCACGCAGTATAACCTCAATATAATGCGATAGTGGCTTGGCACCAAAAATCTTTCTTGTTTTAAGTCAATTGTTGCACTTCACCGAGTAGTGAAATTATATAGCTTTATATAGCAGTTCATCCTACACATATCGTGTTTGTTTAAGCACATCAGGTGTTAAAACAAATGTCTAAAGATTGATCAGTAATTTCATAAAGTGTTGTCGATTTTAGGGAAGATTTTTATGGATTGGATCAAACTAGCTCTGACATGTTCATTTTCACTTAACTGCATGTTTTTATTGACTTTTGATAATCAGGCAGAAGTAAGATAGTCAAGATCACAGCAGCAAAGCCTGTGTAAACTCCCTGCTGTAGACTTGCTTCATGGTTAAAACTAAAGATATGTCTGTTAGAAAGAAAACTTCCATGGAGTTTTAGAGAGACTTCAAACTGAAATAGAAATGAAAAAGTCAAGATGGCAAATGCTTACCAAGTTTGTGCTCGGCTTTTTTTTGTTGGTATGTGGCCTTATCATACCCCATCATACTTTGCAGTTGTGGTAACATCTAAAGGAAATAAAATGTAAAGTGAAACAAATAGGATGTAGCAGACTACAATTAAACAATGATAATTTTATGTTTGTTTAATGTTGCCTAAAAAAAATTTAACATTGAAGCTGAATGATAATTATACATGGGTTTATTTAAAGATTAAAAGATGGAGAAATTTAAGAGGTTCCTGAAATTATTTCAATAAATACTAAAAATAAGATAATAGCTTTGAAAAATCAATTTTGATTTCTAGCACATATACCACATTAATGTTTAGAATTTAAGCTATTTTCATACAGGAATCATCCATTTGTATTGTGCATGTAGCCCTTTTTAATATCTAAGGAAGCATTTATATAACCAACATTTGTATATATCACCATGACAACAGCAGTGCCACACCCACTGACCTTGACCCTGTGACCCACAATGTTGGTCATGTCTGCCAAATGACCTTCATTTCTCATTGTATCCCCCTTTATTAGATGTCTAAGGCATTCATGTATAACCACTAAAGTTATTTATCTATAACCAAGGTAACAACACAGCAACACTTAATAACCTTGACGTCGTGACCATAAATGTTGGTCATGTCTGCCTCATGACAAAAACTTATAAACACCTCCTCCCCTTACATCCACTAGGGTATATTACCTAACATATTTCATCTTAATATAAACATAAATATGGATATATCACGATGGCAACACCAACTGACCTTGACCCTGTGACCCTTATGATGGGCTTTGTTTGCAACATCTTCCTCATTAGATCCTTTATGTCATTGATACATTACTAGCATATATCATAACCAATATATCACCACAGCAACATGTATGAATTACTATGACAACAGCATGGTCACTACAACTGACCTTGACCCTATGACTGACAATGTTGGCCATTTCTGCCAGTCGGCCTTCACTCCTCAGCATCTTCTCCTCCTTCATTAGATCTCTTAAGGCATTCTGCTTCTCTTCCTTGCTAAAACTGTAAGCACAAATAGCAAGGTCACAAAAATATTTTAATGAAGGAACTGATCCTATATAAATAGTTTTTAAAGTTGATTCAGACGCAGATTCTGATTAAAATAAACAGCTTGATTCCTGTCTACTGTAAAGGATCTTTCACATGGAAAAAAGTATTATTTAGCTGAAATAGAGCCAACCCTGAATTAGATTAAAAGTTAAGATCTGTACATTGTGATATATGATATGGATATTAGAGACCAATTGATACAAGTATCATAAAAATATCTGTGTAAAAAAAATAATAAAAATTGTGGTGAATGATAATGAAACTTTTAAAACATTTAAACAACAAAGGGCTCCACGTTCATGATACTATTCTGTTACAATTCTGGAAAAAAATGCTTTTTTCTCTCAGATCTATTGGTTTAAAGCAGATTTTTTGTATTTATTATTTCATTGTGTTGGTAAGTGCGTGTACAATTACTTTTTCCAGTCCAGTTTGTCTTTGAGGGCCATCAGGAAGATTCTCTTCCTCAAGACATCATACTTCTCATCTAGAACCTGTAATACATAATACAGTTCTCATATTTGTATTTGAAGAATAATTTCAATTTTTAATTGTCTATTTTTATTTATAAAGACTACAAACTGAAGATTATTGTTTGTTTTTCTGGATTTATTGGGCCCGCTAACAGACTTTTAGTTATCTGGAGACAAGTGTCCACTTGAGGAATATACCCTTTTTTGCATATTATGACCCCCCGTTGGAGTATACCCGCAAAGACTTTTTTCAATGATTTTTTAAACTTTGGTAACAAATACACCATAGCAATATATATTTGGCATCATATGTGCCTAAACTTAAATGTAAAGAAGCCATATCCTCAAGTCAAACAAAGTGTCAATTGCATTCCTGTATCACACCAAGTCAGGCTTTCCTTTGTACAAATACAAATTTAATGAATATGTTCATTAATACTGTTGCAATAGTATGACAATGGTGAAAATAACAGAAGCACGGTTCATAGCAAAATACTGATCAATATTTTTAGAGATGGACAGCCCAAACAGAACATGATTTTGTTAATAGATTCCCCACTCTGGATGATACCTCGTTTGCTCTAATCCTTAAGAAAAAAGTCGCAAGGTATATTCTGCAAAATACGGTATAGTACTGCCTTGCATAAACAGCAGACATAATACTACATCCAGACATATTATCATGACCCCAGGTCAACCAGTCATGGAACTACCTTTATATTTTCTTCAGATAACTGGGCTGTTTACTAATTCTCTTAATATCACCAGGTTACATACAACCCAGGGCAGCTTGCAGTATGTCCTTGAATTTCCATATATGCCCTACTAGCAACTTACAAGCACCTTTAAATCCCTTGTACTGTAATGCCTGTGGATCCTTACATTGGATACAAAAGCAACATATGTTGCAAATGAAGGAGCTCAAAACCTGGTCACTGCCCACAGTGTGATTGTTCTAATAACTGACCTAATTGGGCTGCTTACAAGGTTTTTCCCTACCATTTGGCTACATTTCTATCTATGTTAAAAGATTAACTAAAAAAAGATTGACATTTTGCTTATAAAACGACAGTGCCTTGCATCACATCACTTAATTTGTTAAAGTGACATCGAGGGAAAGGGTTGAAGTATTGTAAGTTTGAAAATATGTTCTGTGTTGGGTATGTATCAACAACAACAAAATGAAAATAAATGTTGTCAAGACAACTGGGATGATATGGCACAGTCACATAGGAAAATGACATTGAAAAATAAGATAAAATCATGAAAATGATGATGCTGACAATAACAGTGAGAATGCTAATTATGATGATAATACACTTTGATTACAATGACAAAAAGCAGCTGCTAACGAGATGATGTTACAATGGCCTTAATGCTGTACAATATGATGTTTATGATAATTATGACAATTATGCTGTTGATGAACCAATAAAAATAAAGATAATATTTATAATGACACTGATGATTATGATGGCAAAAAAAGTAATGACTTCAATGATGAGGATCATGATAACAGCAAAAACAAAAATGTGATAATGATGAGGATTATAATGAACAACGACAATACCTTGATATACTCCTCATCCTCTGGAGATATATCCTGGCCCCCAAGTAAGATGGCCGCTATGTTGTCATATAGTTCCTCCACTCTGGTTCTACATTCCTTCTTCAGAATAACTATTACCTCATCTTTCTTCTGTTGACACAAACATTTACAGAAGACTTTCACCAACTGTTATAAACAAGAGCTGTCTGCAGACAGCATGTTCCAACTTTCTTACTGCTTAATCTGATAGATTATTGAAAGTTTAAAGTACAATTCTAAGGAACAAAAACCTTAACCAACACAGAAAATTCAAAGTTAAAACAGAGACATAACTCTGTCAAAATTTATTTACGGTTGACCTGCCCTTTATCAATAAGTTCCCCTTTTAACTGCGAAGAGCATTGTAAAGTTTGAAATTAATATCTTTAACAATTTTTGAGAAATGAGCATTAACAAAAAGTGTAACCAATGCAGATGCCAACGTTTATGACAATGAGAGGGTTATTAGGATAGTTCCATTTTCTTTCTTCAAAAAGAGGAGCTAGAGAAAACATTTAAGATCACAATCAGAACCTATTTTGATCATGGTTAGCTAGAGTGATATTCACCTTTATTTAAAAAATGTGATAAATAGTAGTGCAAGAATGCAGGGAGAATAAAGTCATACATTAAAGCAATCAACTTTTCATAGACCTAAACAGAAAAAATTATGCATAAAAGTCCTGAACTGTTAGCATTTACATGGTTCTCATTTGTCCTAAAGTAAACCATCAATATCTTATTTCAACATCCGTACAAGCTACTGTATCAAGACCACTTCCTGACCATGATTATTAGATATTCTGCACCACTTTTGCAAAGTCTGTGACTTGTCTCTCTTGTATTATTCTGTAACTATCCTAACAACTTATTCTCTTTTCTAATAATTTTATTTGAATTTTCTACATAGAAAATATATTTTTCAAAATTTATGAACCAAACAACAATCCTATCTACAGACCATGACTTGCATATCCTGCACCACGCCCTCGAAGTCCATGCCCTGTCTTTGTTGAAGGTCTGCCAGCATCACCTCCCTCATCACCTCAGTTGTCATGGTAATGCCCTTCACACTCGATTCAAGCTCTGCCCTCCGCTCCTCCAGACGCAACCAGATTGCTGGAACACACAGGTTGGATTTTGGATTAAAAACAGAACTTAAATTAATAGGTTCCCATAATAAGTTTGAAAATTATGGGATTTTATCATGCTGGAAATTAGATCTACACATTCTTTCAGACTTTTATGAAAAATGATTTAAACCTTGTGTATGCAATTAAAAATACAACATCTCTAACATGTTGTATTTGACCAGTCAGTTTGTTTTTTGTTACATTGCACTGACACAATTATGGTCACATTGGCAACATCCAGCTAATTACTGACGGAGGAAGACTCCAGATATATGCCTGGGTAGAACCACCAGTGCACTGTAGGTAAGCTGATGCCCCACATCAAAGTTCTTGCCCAGAATGGGACTCAAACCCATGCGGTGAGGTGCTGAGGAGTTAAAGTCAGCGACTCTAACTGCTCGGCCTTGGTCGCCCCATTGACCAGTCAGTGTGTAGAACATTTTTTGTTGGATAAGTATGTAGCAAAAGTAACTTAGGATGATCAACTTCTGATTCAAACTAGAAAAATTTACAGTTCTTCTTAGCATGAAATAAATGTGCATTTGCATGATATTTTACAAACAATTACAAATTAAACACTGGTACTTAGGTCTGTGCTTTGATACACACTGTGAAGGGAGAGCTCTTAAATGGTTGGATAACTCTGTTTATATAAACAGGTTTATCCAAACAGTGTAAGTGTAAAGCACATGACGGCCTAGTTTACACTATAGAACATGGCCAGTACACTTGTTACATTGTTTGTAAGCACTTGAGGTAGGCTTACAAAGAAACTTTCAAAATAACTAGAACTATCACTAAAGGTGATTAATACTCCAACATGGGTGCTTGATACTAGAACTGGTAAGCTGAGAACCAATGGCAAAAGGTAAAACAAAAAACATAGACACATATAACAGAAACCATGGCCTTGACCCCACCCACCCTATTTTCAATCCCAAACATCAACTACTCTAAAGCTACCTATACAGCAAATTTCATAAAAATATATCATTCCTAATTTAACCATTTGTCTATATTCAGTAGCAGTGACCTTGATCCTGCCAGTCCCACTTTCAATCCCAAGCATCGTCTTCACAGAAGCTACCTACATGTACATAGCAAGTTTCATCATGATATCTCATTCCTAATGCTAGTTATTTTGTGGAAATCATTTTTATTTTAGTAACAGTGACCTTGAACTTGATCTCACTAGCCCCCACATTCAATCCCAAATGTAGTCTTTAGAGAAGCTACCTATGCAGTTCATCACAATATCTCATTCCTAACCAAAGTTATTGAGCTGGAAAGTTTCTTCCATTTTCAGTAACAGTGACCTTGACATTGACCCCACCAGCCCCAATGTCAAGAATGACTTGTACCTTGTGATCTTACACATGTTTACTAAAATTGTTTAAGTCTGTGAAGCCTTTTGTGAGTTATAGTCTGGGAACTATTTTTCTATTTTTAGTAACAGTGACCTTTACACTAACCTCACCAGGCACAAAGTCGAAATTGACCTGCATCTTATGATTTTATACCTGTGTATCTAAAATGATTATATCTGTCAAGCCTTTCATGAGTCACTATCCGGAGACAATGTAAACCAACAGACCTAAGAGCTCACTCATATATACCCTCCCAAACTCCATTTGTCGGGTATAACAATAGGGGGAAGAGTTGCAGTCAGTTGAGCACTGGACTGCCATACAAGAGGTCTTGGGTTCAAACTCTGCACAAACCAAACATTTTCTTATTTTGGGTTTTATTACATTATTGTCTTTGTTTCCTTTTTCCATTATTACAGCTACTGATTGACAAAAAAGTATGAAGTATTATTTTTAAAGCACAGTCTATTTAAAACTGTTATAGATAGATAAGGTAAAATAATATGACTGCCAGCAGTATTATGGCATAAATCCTTGAACTTGTACCTTGGGAGAAGATGTTGTGAAGAACTGAGAGGTCCGCACGAGGGTTTGACTTCCAGTTGGTGTGCTGGTTCTGCAGAGCCTTCAATTGGTGACGACGTTGGTCTGGGTCTAATTTACGTGCCTTCTCTAATTCCACCTTCCCTGCAGGGCTCATTAGCATATGGATCAGAGCCTGGTGAGGAAAAGAGCAATAGAAGTACTTTTGGTGAGTTTAAAGTCAATCTGGAAACATATTCCTTAAATGACGTAGCATTTATCTTTCACAAATATCTACAAAGATTAGAGGTTGGAGGGAGAAAACCTAAAGTAAACACTTATACAAGTTATTTTTAAATTTACTATTTAAAAATAACTGTTTATTTACTTGTTGGCACACTTTCTGTGGAGAACCAGTACTCAGGTTGTATGATGAGGTGTAGGATAGGGACATTAAACAGCTGTATGAAAAGTCATTAAATTGACATATATGCTCCTGAAAATGCAATTACTGTAACAATTACTTGTAACATGACCCTGACTTTAATGGTTGCACTGGTAGAATGTTATGTGTGTCACACCTTAATTATAAGTCAGTAAGATGGTAAAGTTTGATCAACAAAGTGTAAATAATATCCAAGTAATAGATGAGACACTAAAATGGGACAGGAAAAACACACAGACGAAAGGTGCAACTAGTATTTGATGTAATTGTGGGACATAAAACTTTTATCAAATTTCCAACATATTTCCTACCTCCCTCTCATACAGATGTTTTCTGGTCATCTCTCTGACCACCTCTAGTTGGATGTCCATTAGTTTGGCTCCTGTCTCAAGGGCCTTGAGGTCTGGAAGGTCCCCAGGGGATGACCGCATTTGTGGCTGACCGACACTCCTCTCCAACCGTAGTTGGGCCAGCCTCTCACTCCTGCTGCGATCCCAGTCAGACCTAGAATAGTAATCAGGGGGATATCATGTAGAATTTTTAGTTACCTTGCCTAGCAAGTATAAAGTTTTTACTTATAATAGATCCAATGAACTTGCACTCCAGTTTCAGTCATGTCTTATTTTGAATAAGTAAGCAAAGTAAAACTTACCACATTATAGATTTGACTATAAAGGTCTAGATTAAATGAAGTATTTTATGTATAATTTAAATGTTACCAGTAATTCTTTTCCAAATACATTGCAGTGACACATTTATAATCATATTGGGAATGTCAAGTCATAACTGGATGAGGAAGGCCCCAGATACATACCTAGATAGAACCATCTGAGACTCAAACCACATAATGAGGGTTAAAGACATATAGAAGTTACACTTTACAGCAGTTGGGCTATAGTAGTGTGTGTAGCAATGTAACATGCGCATGTTCAAGATCTGTGTCAGAGTTTCAGACCTCTTTAAAATCTATTTTTAAAACAACATAAGAAAGAGCACTTAAGGCCTTATTTTTGGTCCATTATTTTTCTACTCTGGTCTTTATGACCCTCCTTCTATGTAGAATCAAGACTCAAGAATTTTACCTGCAGCAATTTGTAGTAAATTGTCTTAATCCAGGACTAACAAGTAATAGCAGGAATTCGGCTTAAAGCCTGAAATCCTCAGGTTTTGAACATGAGACCAAATATGGAAATGCACAATAAGAAATCAATCAATGATTACATCTCATAAGGAGTATACAAAATAATAATAAAATTTGATTAAATAATAAATAACCTCTTTCTAGGGAGCTGTGTGAATTATAAGTTTGTGTAGTTTTGAGTTAATGCATTTTTTCACATCATACTTGCAGAATTATGGTTATACCGGCATACAATAAGCTATACATGGGGAAGGATGTTTTCTTGCCAAATAAAAGATCTCTCCACATGAAAGTTCCTGCAGTGACAGAGACTCGAACTCTAGCCATTCAGCCACAGAAACCCTATTTTGAGTTTTGATCATTATTTGAAAATATTATCATGTCAGAAAAAATACAGAAAAAAGCATTGTGTTAAAGAAAATGAGACCTAATTTAGTATGGAATGTAGTCGAACACAAAAAAGTATGAAATTAGAGCATAAAACAAAATTAGATTCAAATAAAATAACAACAATACAAAAACCTCATCAGATTAAAAACTATTACAAATAATTTTGTATTTATTTAAAACTGTTTTTAAATAACTGTTTAAAAATGACACATACATGTATAAAACACAATTAGTGTAAATCTGAGATATCTTAAGTAAAAATCACCTGCATACAATGACTTTAAAAAATGACTCACGTAAGGAATATATTCAAGAATGTGATTGAGCAGAAGAAGACATTGAAATGGTGATGATGCAATCTACATATATACAGTACTGAAAATCACGAAATTGACAATTTTCCCGTTTCCACTCCGTTTCGTTTCCATTTCAGTTGAAAGCGTTTGCCGCTCCGTTTCCATTCCGCTTCCGTTTCGTTTTATTCGCTTCCAGCGCTGCATTTCAAACGCTTCCAGCGTTTCTATTGTTTCTACCGTTTAAAGCGTTCCGTTTCGCGCCGTTCCGATTTTGATTAAAAATTTCGTTTAATAAATTTCTAAAGGTAAAGTACTTCCGGTGTGTTTGCAAAATGACGAAAGAAGTAAACATTCTAGGGAGAGGCAAAAGTCTTCCATCACATATAAAGGAATCGGCAGTAGATTGTTTGCGACGAGGATATTCAGTGTCAGTCACCCGGAGGGAAATTGCAGACAAAAAATACCCTTAACAACCAGCACCTGCAAATAATCCTCAAAATTCAGGGAGTGCAGTATTGAGAAGATGCCTACCTACTTGTCTTCGCCAGACGTCATATCCCGGAATAAACAAACAAGAAATAACTTTCAAATATGGTCCACACACACACAGTATCCTAAAAAGTTACTTCTCTGTGACGTGTTAATCCGCAAAAAAAGCGTAATGGTGATCCGACCTTAAAATAAGACGATATCACACACAATTTTTTTTAAAACGTGCCCCCGGACGTTTGCCACCCCTATACGTGCAGACCGGACGTTTGCCACCCCCTCTCCCCTTCAAATAAAAAGGTCCTTCAAATAAAAAGGCCCAGCGTTTACCCCCATCCCCACTGCCAAAATAAAAAGGCGAATGTTTGCCCCTTTCCGATATTTGTTATATGGCGGACTTTAGATTTAACGTCTCGCTGATAGTAACGTGTAATATCCAATAATTTTAGATAAGTATTACTCACTACAGTCACAATTCATGGTTAAAATGATTATCTCATATAAACATGAACATGTTGTTTTGTCGAAAACAGGCACATACATAAAGTCTCATAGAACAAACAACTTTCTTAGAAACAAGTGTGTGTTGTTGTGTTTTCGGTTTGCACACATTAGCGCCAATTAACGGCTGTTAACAATATTGTTCACGCACTTATAACATGAAGTCGCTAATTATATCAATGTGATTTTAATTTCTCCAAGGTTGTAACAAATAAATGCGGTGAACAAATAAATCATTAGATGCGGTGTAATTTCTTTCTGGAGAGGAGGGCTCTCTGGCTAACACTGCAACATCAAAGAATATTCTGGGAAACAATCGCCGGTCACTATCATTTGAAGTCGCCGAAAAGATTTTTTTTTTGTTTCAAATTGACCGACCTATTATTTCTCTCAATACTGTGCAACATGATATCGCTCGATAATTGTCTTCAAGCTGCCAATTAGAAGAGAGAGAGGGTGTGAACGCTGGGTACTGTTTAGGGATTAAAAATGGTAAGTACGCGTGAATGGCGTGTGCTATGAAAAAATATGCAACGTTATTGACGATTTACCTTCGCGGCATAAATATAAGTTCTAAAGGAATGATAGTGGAGGGAGGAAACTGTACTATGTAGTAATATTTCAGACTGCGCATGTTTTTACTTATATAAATGTCCTTACAAAAACTTTTTAGTCCATTGAATGATCATAAACACTTTTATAAAGGTATTATTTATATTTAAGGTATGGATTAACTACAAAAGAATAGGCGAGCCATTGAAATAATACATTTGCAATAAACACGAGATGAAAATATACATTAGACTGTGTTCCTTGATGTGTCTTCTCTTGATAACATTATTTACAAAAAAAACACGACAATTAATGTAGTATTTACTATAAGAAATCCCCAATCCCCACATCCACGTTTCCTCTTCTTAAACTAAACAAGAGGGCCATGATGGCCCTTAATCGCTCACCTGATGACACAGGCTTTACGTAGGCTCAAATCTGGCATCAAGTAATTAAAAGTTATTTACTTTAGAAATCTTTGGTGAAGATTGGACCATTAGTGTGGCCACTGGGTTGATAACATTTTCTAAGATTTGACCTAGTGACCTACTTTTTGACCCGACGTGACCCAGTTACGAACTCATCTAAGATTTCATGCAGACAAACATTCTGACCAAGTTCGGTGAAGATTTGGCTATAAATGTGGCCCCTAGTGTGTTCACAAGCTTTTTCTAAGATTTGACCTAGTGACCTACTTTTTGACCCCACGTGACCCAGTTACGAACTCATCTAAGATTTCATGTTGACAAACATTCTGACAAAGTTTGATGAAGATTTGCCTATAAATAGGGCCTCTAGTGTGTTCACAAGCTTTTTCTAAGATTTGACCTAGTGACCTACTTTTTGACCCAACGTGACCCAGTTACGAAATCATCCAAGATTTCATGCAGGCAAACATTCTGACCAAGTTTGGTGAAGATTGGGCCATAAATGTGGCCTCTAGTGTATTCACAAGCTTTTTCTAAGATTTGACCTCGTGACCTACTTTTTGACCCCACGTGACCCATTTACGAACTCATCCAAGATTCCATGCAGACAAACATTCTGACCAAGTTTGGTGAAGATTTGGCTATAAATGTGGCCTCTAGTGTGTTCACAAGCTTTTTCTAAGATTTGATCTCGTGACCTACTTTTTGACCCCACGTGACCCAGTTACGAACTCATCCAAGATTTCATGCAGACAAACATTCTGACCAAGTTTGGTGAAGATTGGGCTATAAATGTGTCCTCTATAGTGTTTACAAGCTTTTTCTAAGATTTGACGTCGTGACCTACTTTTTGACCCCACGTGACCCAGTTACGAACACATCCAAGATTTCATGCAGACAAACATTCTGACCAAGTTTGGTGAAGATTGGGCTATAAATGTGGCCTCTAGTGTGTTCACAAGCTTTTTCTAAGATTTGACCTAGTGACCTACTTTTTGACCCCACGTGACCCAGTTACAAACTCATCTAAGATTTCATGCAGACAAACATTCTGACCAAGTTTGGTGAAGATTTGGCTATAAATGTGGCCTCTAGTGTGTTCACAAGCTTTTTCTAAGATTTGACCTAGTGACCTACTTTTTGACCCCACGTGACCCAGTTACGAACTCATCTAAGATTTCATGCAGACAAACATTCTGACCAAGTTTGGTGAAGATTTGGCTATAAATGTGGCCTCTAGTGTGTTCACAAGCTTTTTCTTAGATTTGACCTAGCGACCTACTTTTTGACCCCACGTGACCCAGTTACGAACTCATTCAAAATTTCATATAGACAAACATTCTGACCAAGTTTGGTGAAGATTGGGCTATAAATGTGGTATCTAGTGTGTTCACAAGTTTTTCCTAAAATTTGACCTCGTGACCTACTTTTTGACCCCAGGTGACCCAATAATGAACTCATCCAAGATTTCATGCAGACAAACATTCTGACCAAGTTTGATGAAGATTGGATAAAAATTGTGGCCTGTAGTGTGTTCACAAGGTAAATGTTGACGACGGACGACGGACGCCGGACGACGGACGAAGCGGTATCACAAAAGCTCCCCTTGAGCACGTTGTGCTCAGGTGAGCTAAAAATAGTGGGTGGGGAAAGGGTGCACCATTGTGGGTACTACTAAATATAGCGTTAGGTCCTTTTATGAGCCAAAAAAGATATCGTGCACCTTAGTGTTTTGTCCTTTTTGTTGTCTTCGCGTAAGTCAATGCATATTGCTCTTTAAAAGGTGAAGGTCATAAACCACGCGACTGCCATAAGGTGACATTTTCAAACACAGCTGCATAGAGGATGCATGTGTTCTTGCGAAGTGGAGAAGACGCCAAAACACGGTCACACTTCCTGTCCACTAGACAAACAACGTGTCATAAAACTGCCAATTAGCTTAATTAGTTGGGGTGTCCGCTCATGTCTTAAAATTAGGGATTCAATTAGAGTAGAACTTTATGATGGCATGAACCCTACCCACGCGCATGGAGAAACATAATATCAATTTACAAAACGATATATTTTAAATTAATATATTTCTATCTTTAAATGGGTACAAAAATTAAGTACCCGGTAGGGCCCTCATTAGACCACATTTTGGCATAGAACATTCAAGCCATGAATGGGAAAATGAGCCGTAGCCAGGCCTCATTCAAATAGTTGCAAGTCAAGTAAAGTCAAAAGTTGTATGCAGATTCTTAATCGCGGTCCACGAATTCCGATTAATCCTATATATGTAACAGCGCATTATGGGAACTATGCATTTAGAAATAGAAATTTTGATACTATTGTCCAAATTTACAACATTGTTCATTATAAGATATATAACAATTAAGATTAGAAGCAGAAGAAACTTTGCTTGACAAAGAGGCAAGATAAAATAAAATACATATCCATACCCCTGTAACTAAAGTAATGATGATGTAAATGACGGTGCTGCTGCTGCTTTTGCTGATAATGATGACGGTGATACCGATGCTGTTTATGATTATAATGTAAATGGTAATAACGGTTACGGTGATGCTGATGCTCATGACGATTACGATGTAGATCGTGATGCCGGTGATGCTGCTTTTGATGATGATTAGTGGTGATTATATAAATAATATGGGATCCTGATGATGATCATGTGTGATCAGGTGAATTTAATGGCGGTAATGATTATTATGTCTTTAATATTTATCGTGATGTAAGTTTTTATCATGGTTGTTTCATTTAACTGTCAATTGATGATTGTATACGTGCACTATTTGGCAATCTACGGTTATTCAGACATTGAACTTTAGGATCATACTTGTCATTGGCTCTGAGTGCCGGGGAGGATGTTATTGGTTCTTGATTGGGTCACACCTTGCAATAATACATAGCATTGTTTGTTTGTTTTATGTGTAGTTGTTTTATGTTGTTTTTTTGTGTTATATGTGATGTGTTACCTTCTTTTGGTTGAGGTTTAATTTCATTAAGTAACTTTATTTTGTACCACACAATGCATTCTTTGTAAATGAAAAATACTTTAAGCAAGTATGTTCACACAAAAGTGATTGGCGTAGTTGATCCGGGAACGGACAATGCAGCTACAAAGTAATTAGCGAAAATTCAAACTCGGGAAATGCTGCGACATTGCGCGCGCATACGTGTAATGACAGCTGTGTACACACTATCTTCATATGCCAAACAATGAAGACTAAGAATGTCGATCCAAGGCGGATGTTAAGCTATTCATTGGAATTAATTAAAACATCAGTTTCGACAGAAACGCAATATTATAGTTAAATTGCGTGTTTTATCGTGCGGAGTGATTTTTAGTGCAGTTTCTGTTTTAACGGTACACGATGACTTGGACAACTCGTGCGGTTTCGGAACTGTAATGTACGAGTTTGATAAATACGATTTTTTGATAATAATTTATGTTATTTCTTTCTGCAGAGTACATATAAAAGCGCGTTTGTGTTGATAAATTGAAGCCAGTTATTGTGTTCGTTTAAATTTATTTCGTACCAAGAAACGGTTGAAATGTTACTATAAATAATCGGGTGACCTAGAAACGTTTGAAGCGGTAGTGAAAATAACTCTACCGTTATGAGCATTCCGATTTTTCCGTTTCTACCGTTTCTAGCGTTCCAAGCGCTCCGGTTATAGCGTTTATACCGTTTACACCGTTTCAAGCGTTTGTAGCGCTCCGTTGCATTTCCATTTCCACTCCGTTCCGTTTCCGTTTCAACAGGAAACGAAAAACGTTTCATTTCCATTTCCACTCCGTTCCGTTTGTCAATTTCATGATTTTCAGTACTGTAATAAAGAATTTGGAAAATGATTGTTTTATCATTAAAGCCTTTTGGTCACATTTTAGCATATGAATCAGATAAAAAATTTTGTTTTTGCTTTTTGCTACATCACACATACACATTTATGGTCATACTGGTGATGTCCAGCTGACTGCTGGTTGGTAAAGAACCCCAGACTTCTTGGCACTGGAGGTTAGCTGGAAAACCTCTTCATATGGAAGTTCTCGACCAGACCGAGACCCCAACCGATATGTTGTGAAGGTATATTAACGATTCGCCACAATAACAATTCGCCACGTAACGATTCACCACACTTATATAACGATTCACCACAGTAGTAAAAATGATTGGCAACATGTGTGATAAATGATATTGATACGGAAAGTACTTGTTAATTGGCACTCATTTTTTTTTCTCTGTATAGGGAGGGTTACACAATAACTATGTCATTCTAGTAAATATTTTTATTCTTAATTCAATGTTTAATAATAATTAAAAATACCAAACATCACAGCATGAATTAAATATAATCACAAGAGCATATTAATTTATGAATGAGATAACATGAATGAAAAAATCAACATAGATGCACAACGAATGAACGTGAACACGCACATTGAAATTTGGGGAGGAGTAGGGTGGGTTTGCATTTTTCTTCGGGAATAATTAAAAGAAGTCTGTCCCTTATTTGACAAACTGAGAACATTAGTTTCCAATTAAAGGAATTCTTCGGGGTTAATTAACAGGAATCGGCCACTTAATTGACAAGTGCAAACATAACAAAATTTTAACGATGTTAACTATCCCTTAGAAAGATGGCGACATATTGAAAAAGTGTGAATAACTTTCTTGATTGGGAAGACAAAAGTACATGTGATTCATGACTTTGTTTATAAAAAAAAAATATTCACAATAGTTTTCTCACAATAATCAACATTATTATTCATTATTCATCTGTGGTGAATCGTTATATAAGTGTGGCGAATCATTATGTGGCGAATCGTTATTGTGGCGAATCGTTACTAATTCGTTGTGAAGCTTAGGAGATACAAGTCATCGACTCTAACCAAGCGGCCAGGGGCACCCATATATGTATATGAGGAGTTAAACCACACATTAAGCTAAAAAACAGTAAAAACTTAATGCTTTTAGCCTCCAAATCTATATACAGAACAATGTTTGAAGGGTAACATGTTCACATATAATCAGGTAAGCAATGATACTATTTTAATCCAGTTTTCATTGTGTTTGACCTTTTTTTTGTCAATTTTGTGTTCAAATATGACAACTGTGACAAATTAATCTCAAGTCATATGACATAGTGCTAACAATGGGTCTTACTGATGAGATCACTATATTAATCATCATAATTATCATGATTGTACTTTAATGAAGTTCAAAACAAAACACAATGTAAGACCTTATTCAAGTGTTAGTTTGGCACATATTGGGCAAAACTGACAAAACAATCCATTTCTATCATGTAAAAACAGTTGTTTGGATCAAACACACTTAACACTCAATTCTGCTTACCAAGCAAGTCTAAATAAAAAAAAGAGAATGAAAGTTGAAGGTTTAGAAAAGAGAAACAGTTATATCTTCATTTAACAAAACAGTTGTGATATATATTATTGAGAGTTTTCATTAACTTGTCACAAAAAAAGCATTCCTTGTCATAATGGGCAACACACTACATTTTAACTTATCTTAAGAAAGAACAGATAATATGAGATGGGCTTATTAAAAGATAAATAATAAACTATAAAGATACTGTTGATGGGAGTGCAACTTAAGAGGGTTGCTAGTCAACTGTCAACATACACAATTATAGTCTTTATGTCTATGCCCAGTAACATCAGTATTATTGGATGAAACCCTAAAACATATCTGGATGGTCAGCTGGACGACCTCCTCACATGAACTGTCTCACCACAACTGGGATATAGACTTATATAGTAAGGGATTGAGAAGCCACAAGGCTGAGACACTACCATGGTGTCATCATGAGCACCTCCTTGGGAGAAGATCCTAAGATATTGGTACTTGGTAACTGGAGGTCTGCTCCCATACAAATCCTTGTCCAGTTTCAGAACCTTACATCAAATATTCCATATATACAAAACATAGATACAAACCTAAACATGCACCATTTAAGGATACTTTTAAAATAGACTAGCTTGTTCTAAATTGGCATCCTATCCAACATTTTATTCATATAATTTCTGTGAGTACAGACTCTGGGAAAGTACTGGTGATCTTAAGACAAAATAGTAACATAATTGTGCTCATCCCAATTTAGTTTTGATCAGTATTAAATAGAGAGTTACTGTTTTAGACAAAAAGCTACCAACCTAACAATTTAATACTATAATTTATTTCCTAAACCAGGAGAGACAAAAAATCTTTGTTCATATTTCCATGATTTGATGCGAAAAGGATGGCAGATTCACACAGTTAAAATCCTGTATCAGACCAAAGTTATTAAATGTTGTTTTTTTATGTCAAAGTTATGTCAAAAGTAAACTAGATGAAAATATGGCTACAACATGAAATGCTAAAGGGAGTGTACAAATAAACCAACACCTGAAAGCATAAGAATACATGTCCAGTATTCAGGCTCTGGTGTGATGTAAACAAAAGTGGAAGATAGTGACCTTCCCTTCCCAAGGTACAGTAGTTAAAAGGTCTTAGTTCTTGACCATTAACATTCTTCTTTTGTCAAAAGCATTGACATTGAAGGTATATAGTTTGAGAAGGGGTGGTTCTTCTAATACAAAAATTATGATTAGCATCTTATCTTCACCAGGCTGTTTCTATAGACTTAAAATGAGATTAATTGTTCAAAGCAGAGAATAACACAGTGCTTGCACCAGCAACCTTTACGTAATCCAGTGACAGTGTTTAACTGAATCAGACATAGTGCTGCATCCTTTCTGATACCTGATGTGAACACCTACCTCTTAATAGCATGTGCAGTCAACACCTTACATAATACCACACCTAGTCATTACACAAACAATGGAAAGCCAAATTAGACATATTTTTAAGGTAAAGTAAAAACAGTGATTAAATGAGCCTTTATGTCATTAGAAAACAAAGATATTGGATTTTATTCATCAAAATTTAATTCCACTTTGGTTTGAAACTACATTCTGCCATCTTACAGATAAGAATTTTGAAGTTTTTTTAAATGACCCAGTACATTTATTGCTTATGACCATCAGTTTTTTTCAACTGAATTATTTTTTGTTTCATTTTTTAAATCCCAAAGTACTGCCAAGGCACCTTAGTTCTATCAGCATTATTCGTCATATACAAATGGTTGAACATTGACACACTTACAATAAATCATTCACTCTGAAACAAACACACAGGTGACAAAATACAGGACAAGACAAAAAGAATAAGACTGTCATACAAGAAATTGATGGTTTGACAATGTTATATAATTCTAATTATTATAATCAAATGGTGTAACAGTGTGGTTAACTGCCCTTAGCAAGACAATGCCTAAGGTTTATACATTATTGTTAAAGGTTTAATAAAATAGTAAAAAATGTTTGTTGCCCTTCGAATAAAATGAATATATCACAATATTTTAAAGGTAAGTTATAACTTATATGATCTAAAAAAGAAAAGACAGAAGCAAACAAAATACGAATATCAATTATAAGCCATACCTATCTGACTTGAGGTCTATTGCCCTCTCTGCGAGGCCTATGGCTGTTGCCACAGAAACAAATTGTGGTTCGTCATCGACAAGCAGCACCTGTTTCATTAGGCGACAGTATTCTGCTGGGATAGCCTGCTTAAGAGGCTGGCGGGCATCCACCTTGAGAGTCTGCATCATCAGCTCTCTCTCCTGGAGGTGGCGGGCATTAAGCTGCAGTAGCAGACCTCGACAGGTGTGGTCACCTGAAAGGTCAAAGACAAAAGGATATTTTAATAATAATATATGGAATTAGGTCATCATGCATAGTCAATGTCATTTTGTTGTAGCAGTAAGGTGACCTATATTATTTATTAGATATTTTGTTAAAATTGGGTTGAAATTAATGATGGAAATAAAATGCAGATATGTGCTAGTTTCATATACACATAATACCAATCCTTACCTGCTATGATTTGCTGGTATCTCTCCTGTACAGCTGCACTGATCTGCTGAGTTGTCTTGCCTTCAGTTTTCAACTGAGCCTTCAAGGTCTCCACTTGTCTACGGTTCTCTCTGTCAAAGAGCCGTAGCTCTCCCATCAGGCCTGTCAGAGATGCTAGCATGGTCACATGCTCTCCTGGAATAGTTCCTTCAAACTGATCCCCTTCCTTACACAGTTGTTTCCATTGGCGACGGATCTGCTTCAATAGTTCTGGGACTTCATCAGGACCAACTGACAAAGAAATTAATCAAGGTACTGAAATGCCTGTTCAAATTATTTAATTAAAGTATAATATCAACTGGCTGCTAGAAATGACAACCTGGTTTAATTTTTTGAAATGTTAGGAATAAGGATAATTAAAGATATAATACAATAAACATCAGTACAAATATCTATGCATCTGTATTATCGTCATCACTTATTCTATCTTTTACAGTATTTCAAGTTCATGCTTTCATGTTCTACTTTGAAATATCTTTCCCGAATTTCCTGCTTTAGTTGCAAAGGGTTTATTACCAGCTGGCTCTCATTCACTGTTGTAAAAGCTTCTTGGGTTTAACTTCCCACCAACAATTCTTTCCGTTATACAAATTGGAACTCACCTGACGCAGATTAATTGCTGCCTTAAGTGTGAATAGCATGCTTAGAACTTCTGGCATGACACCATAACAAGTTATCCTGACAATGGGCTAAATTCCCTAAACAGTCACCAAAGTTACCTTAACTTCTAAAAAAAGCACATGGGACATAATATATGACCGGAGTTGTCATTCACTCGAGCCTGTGACCAGTAGTTTTTTTGCAGCAGACTGACTGAGTTCATGAGCTTGTCAGGACTTGCATCTTAGTAAATTATGATGAAGACAATACTATTTTCCAAGAGTCTTTCCACATGCTCGTACATCTGTCTTGTATTTCAATTGGTCGGTGGTATTAGACAATAATAAATTCTTTACCAAGCCATTTATTTTTAATTAAAATCATATTTTCTGTTGTTTATCTATTAAAACAGGCAGGTGACAATTTTAAACATTTTTAGGTTTATTCTGCTATGTAAAGTGACTCACACGACAGGTTTTGCAGGAGGTCCTGCCTTGATCAAGTAACAGGACTGCCTAGACATTTCTGGGAATGCCTTCTCCTATTAACACTGTTTATATTTTGATAATTTTGTATGAGATAATCTTTGGGCCTTCTACTCGGTGCACTAGTAGGATAAATAGAGGACAATTTTTCATCCAGAGTTGACAACTTACCTGCTGCTTGTTGGGCCATCTCTAGCAACAATTTCTCTCTTATGCTCTCATACTTAATCTCCAATAGCTCATTCAGGTCGTTTGTCGTCACGTGGGCCTTTGAGCGAATCTTACGTTGACCTTCCTCCACATCCAGCCCATCATCAAACAACATGGCCTCTACACCTTGGTAGTTCCACCTGCAGTGACAAACAGTTTAAATTTGTGTATTCTACATTATATCAAAATGTTTTGTTTTGTTGCACCATTAAAAACATTATAGTAACATAATAAGGAGGGCCCCTGACAAATAGCTAGGTTAAAATACTGAAGAACCTGAAGTCAAAAGAGAGACCTGAAAAATATGTCTGTAATGTTGTATTTTAAAATGTATCAGAAGGAGAAGAGTATGATCATGTTAAAAATCACTTAATAAGATGCAGACAAGGAATAATTTTCTAATTTGATAAATTAGCAACTCATTAGAACAACACTGAACCAGAAAAAGTATCCATGCATAATCTGAGTTATATTTGCCGACTACATTTGATTAGAATCAAAGTTCGTTCAGATTATGCTAACACCTCTTGACCGGCCACTTCCTGGGATGAACCATGAATTCTTACTTTCTCAGTTTCCTGCTGGCATGATGATAGGTGTCTTCTTCAAAGTCTTCTTTCTCTTTCTGTAAACTGTACTCATCCTCCTATAATTAATTACATTAATTATTTACACTAATTAACATACACTATATCTTTAAAGATAAGAAAAGCAAGTAAATCTGTAGTTGAAGGTCATTTAGACTTGTCTACTTGTGACAGTGACAAAAGAATATCAAGACACAACCTTTGTTGTTGTCGATTAGAATGTCCCTCACACAATAATTTTATTTATTATTAAAGGTTATGACCATCAGATTGTCTATATATTTTTTACATTTCTAAAAATTCACAAGCTGGCAAGTTTTGTAAAATGAAGAGAATGAAATCCATATAACAAAATCAATACAAAGGAGTTGTAGCATTTGGGGTTTGAAATAGAAACCACGAGAATGAGGGTGAGCAAACTAAGCTCTCATCCATCATATTAACACATAACTGCTGTTCATAAATATTGACTGTTTATCTTTGCTCAGTTTGAAAAATGTCACCACTATAAATTGTCCAAAAAGTGAGTTTTTAACCATACTTGTAGCAGAATTTGATTGCAAAAAAAATATAAAAACTTGGCTGATAAAAAATACAGGTAATTTATATATATATATATGTCTAAAGAATATGAATGAATATAATATGTAGAGTTACAATAATTTTTATGCAAACATATTTTTAAATATTTTCCTTAATTACAAAATATGCACAATATTCAAAATAATACTAGAGAGCGACCTTATAGTAAAGGTGTGACAAGTAACTAATGTGACTGAAAAAACCCTACTATTGCATTTCTCATGGTGTCAAACTCCTCCTGTGAGAAGTTGGCTTGTCGCACAACCATGTTGTTCTCCTCCTCCTTGAACTCCTTCTCTGAACATGGTGATCCAATGGGTGGGGTACAGAGCCAGAAACGTAATTCATCAAAACAGACGTCTTTCCATGGTGATTGTCTGGCTGCAAGGAAGCGCTTCCAAGTGGAGAGTGAAAACTTCTCACCATGGATCTGCTTAAACAATAACAGGGCATCTCTTAGGCTGATCCTGTGGCTGCCCAAATAGTCAAGGGCCTGAGGAAGAGAGTGTTAACATACAAATTTAAGTGACTAGCTTAAAAAATAGCTTTAAAAAAACAACATCAGAAAAGTTTTTCAAAACTGATTTTATACATTCACAAAATAATTTTGATAATATTATAAATATATTGTTTATTAAGATTGTAAGCGTAAATATATTGTTGTAAAATGGTTAAAATTTTAACCACTGGAAAAATGTCAGTGCTTTAAGAAATTAGTAATCAGGCCTCGCATAAAACAGTGATTCAGGTCACTCTACCTGAAAATCCCAATAAGCCTGTTCTTCAGTTGTCCGTCGTCTCTCCACATCAGTAAGAACATCCAGAAAGTCTCTGCGTGACACTATGTTGGATGTGCCAGGATTCACTTGTTTTATTGCGCCAATAACATGTTCCAGACATATTGGAGACTGGTACAACATTTCACAGAACTCGTGCAACTGTTCAACAGTGACATAACCAGACCGTGACAGGTCAATGGTGTCAAACATATCTTCAAACTCCTGGACTCCCATGATTATTGGTGGCTAGCTGGCCAGCAGCAGAAATATATATACAGATGTTTTGCTCTGACTTACAGACCAGCTGTGATATTTCTTGTTATATCCGACTTACAGACCAGCTGCTAGTCAGGCCTGTAAACAAATAATGGTTATAAGAACAAGATTGATGCAATACTTTAAATTTAATTATTTAAGATCACACTTTTATGTTCAATAAACAATTTCCAAAGAAAAAGCTCTCAAATGCAAAGTTGTTTTTAGAAACATTTTATGGCAACCAGTGGGTAGAAATTCTGGCTTAGCATTGTGTAACCCATTAATATCAATAATGGACATTGGCAAAATGAAAAAGTCCTAGGTTTTGGCATTAATGTCAATAAACAATTATTATCACTAATTTTGCTTTTATCAGTAATGATGGATGATTAGGTGCCCACTGTACTTCATGATGCTAGGACCTTCAAACTTCCATTTCCTGTACATGTGTTTGTTTGCACCACAGTATGTCTTTTATCAGTTATTTATTTATTTTTTTTTATAATGCCCCAGTAAGGGATTAACAATATTGGAAGAATTCAACTACATAACCTCTGTAGGATCTCTGATATCCGATCTGAGAAGTTGAAATTTTACCCCATTACCAGCTATGTCTTGATAATATCTGATGTACTCCATATGACTTCGGACTTTTCTTTAACCACAATAAACTTTTTCACTCAGATGTGAAACTCTTAATCCCTGTTTAAAGTGGGCCGAATTGGATTACCTTCATTCTGGACCATCTGCATTCCGGACCATCATTCCGGACCATGTTATAATCATCCCGGACCAATTTGGTTGTCATCCCGGACCATATAAAAATACTAGTATAATCATTCCGGACCATATTTATTTTATTAATGAAATATGTATCATAAACTTAGGAAAAAAGTATAGATAGATCTTAGATTTAACAAGTATATAGATAGTTTTCATGTGATGTCATCGACACTGATAAGACAGTGTTAAGGCAGCCATCTTTGTGGACATAAGCCAATGCAGGCTAAAATCGGAAAATATGTGCTGTATTAAACTCATCACTGTGTTTTTATTTTTCAGTCTATTTTACTGAATTTTAGATCAAATTTAACAGCTTTTATAAAGTATTTTAAATATCAAAACTATATTTTGATAGTTTAAAAGATTAAAGAAATACAACGGAAAATGATACACTGTTCATTTTGTTTTAAGTATGAGCCAATAGTTTTATTTATGTCTGTGTATCAATTCTGTGTGCATTTATCAATTGTAAAAATATTGTATTCTAAAAATATGAATTTCAAGAGCTTTCCAATGGTGTGTCGTTTTTAATTTTCGGACCACAAATGAAGAAATAACAAGAAAATAAAATTTACACTTCTATACAATTCATATGAAAATCCCTTAAAGTTACCATCAAAGATGGCTGCCAAGATAAGGGATTTTCACTGATGTGGAAACTATCTACTACCAAGGACCTAGCAAAACCCTCGTTTAACCTTTCATTGGCAAATCGTGTCCCTGAATCAAATAACACCTCATTATGCAAAATAAACACAGCGTATTGGCGGCACACTTTTATCAGTAACATTCGACTGTTGTTCACACCTTTTTTATTACTGTCGGTTACTGATTAGTATAACAGAAAATTGTGTTACTGAAGAGTGCAGCCAATACACCTGTGTTTACATAATGCATTTTGCATAATGTCTTCTTTGATTTACGGATACGATTATTGGATGCCATTCCCATGTCAAAATAAACAAAATATTTTTTAGCCTATATATTATGTCCAAATTAATATACACAATTATAAACTTTCCTAATTGCTAAAACAAACAATATGTTTTATTAAGTACAGGTGTTTTAAACATCAAGTTTTAAAATAAATTTTCGCCAATAAAAGGGTTTTGCAATGACCTAACAAGTTTGATCTTACATCATCTAGACTTCTTTCCTAAGTTCTGATTATCATTTCATAAATCAAATAAATATGGTCCGGAATGATTATTATATGGTCCGGGATGACAACCAAATTGGTCCGGGATGATTATAACATGGTCCGGAATGATGGTCCGAAATGATGGTCCAGAATGCAGATGGTCCGGAATGAGGATACACAGGCCGAATTGAACTTGTCCGACTTTGAAAACCAGACGGATTTAATTGATTAGAAACTACTTAATTAGGCAATTTTAGTTATGTTCAAAAATAATTTTAATCATATATAAATAAGCGTATTTTGAAAAGAATAAAGACCTAACGCATGACACTTCAAAATATTTAAATATCTTTAAATTAAAACGCTGAACAATAAAAATACAAGACAAGACACCTATAAAAGCTTCTAGCAGTATAGAAAAAAAGTAAGAAAACGAATGAATGTCAAAAAATACATATATGTAGTATTTAAGTGTACTTGAATCTTTCGTCTACTTTGTAATTTCGTTTACTTACAATGTAGATAGCTTAGTGCAAAAAAAAAATTTTATGACATTACTCACTTTGGTCGCCATTTGTAAACAACGACCTGTTACTGATGACGTCATGTCACGTGATTTGAAACCGGAAGTAGATATATGTTATTATGAAAATAGAGATTTGAGGAAGTGAACAATATCTTTTTTTTTTGTTATTGTGTGGATTTTGTTGTTTCGTTGTTAACGACATGTTTATTGTTAGCAATGGATGCACAATTAGAAGGTACGTATAAGATTTTTTTTTTTATTTTCTGAAAAGTAGCTAGTTAGCTGACAGAAAATAAAAGCTGTTAATGCAATACACTAATATTAAATATATCTATCAGTACCTGGCATCACATCTGCAAGAACATTCAGATGTCTCCGTACACGCGAGTTGTTTGCCGTCTTACTTTCGGTTTGATATTTAAGTTGTTTGGATAAGTTCTGTCTTTTTTGTTGTTTCAAATGGATGTCAATTAATATGATAATGAAAAAAATGAATTGGATTTATTTGTGAATAGTTTTGATATTACATGCAACTCTCTGCTTTAATTAATATATATTAAATAGGTATTAGGAGTCATTTAAAGTTTTCAAATAATGTTTTTGACACCATCAATAATAAAACTGGCCACAATACCTCAAGTTGTAGAGCGTCGACTTGCGGATCAGTAGGTTGCAGGTTCAAACCCCGGCCGGGTCAAACCAAAGACTTCAAAGTTGGTAGTAGTGGGTAGTAGTGGCTTCACTCCTAATGCGGTAGTAGTGGCTTTACTCCTAACGCTCGGGGCTAAGGGGACAGCATTATGCCTGACTTGTCAGTGTCAGTTTTATGGACAGGCCGTGTTCAGTCCCAGGGCACCTCATAAGTGCCCCAGTGCTATAATGATAAAATTGTTGCTGCACAATATTGTCAAAAATGCCTGCAAATCCCATCCAATCAATAATAAACATAAAATTATAGTCCTCTATATAGGCTACAACATATCAAGGTTGTCAGTAATCATTAAATTTTGTAGGTTTTTTTTCTTTCAAGTGAGACATATTCTTAATATGTACATGCAAATTATCGGGCCCGGAATTTACCTGGGGGCCTAGGGAGCCAGGGCTCCCCCACCAGTCGGTCCAGTCATACAATTTTTCTCGATTATATTTATTGAGAAATGGCCTTATCAAACATATTTTGAAAACCCTGTAGGGATAATCACGGGTATCTCAGGCCCTCAGACTGTAATAGTCTCAGCCGCCTGAGCAGTTATTCAGGCCACTTAGCCCCCTGCTGCTAGCCAAACCCCTGAGACTATCTGGTATGTGTACAACATTCGCTGTGTGTATTGCATTCGCTGTGAGTATTGCATTCGCTGTCCACTGCCCCACTAACTAGCTTTATTGGCTAACCTCTGTGGTGATGCATACATTATTAGCCAGTGGTGTTCTGATTGTTTGTCACCTTGTATCCCAGTCAAGGTACACAGTAGATTTACAGCACACTTAAAGTTAACTTTTTAAGGTCATGACAAAATGGTTAAAAGGTGCTTACAAGAATTCTGTTGTTTTATAATAAGTAGATTTTTTTGGAACCTTGAGCTTGATTCTGATATAGATTAGAGCAAAAATGCAATTTTAAATTATATCCAAGCAAAATAAAAAACTCAAACAGTGGCAAGTAGTTCTACTATTTCTAGGATAAAATACCTACTGTATATAATCCCTTCTATTCATTTTAGCATAGGCGACAAATTCTAAAATTTAAACCCCCAAAAAAGAAAAAAATAACTTTCGTAAATTACTGTTAAATATGAATTGTGTTGGGAAATTGTTTGCAAATCATAATCGATCATCGGTTGGAATCAATTGCCACTTCCTATGTCGGTTTATTAATCAACGCAGTGTTACTAATGGTTTTTGATTAGTAGCTCACATAATTACTAGATACTATAGTGTACTTGCTGCCTCTTTCTACAAAGCATTTGATGTTTCAAAAACAAAATACATTTTTTTCACTTGCTTTCTATTTTTATGTTATCGTAAATCTCCAGGGTCGCCATTTTAATTTTCAGAGTGATTCCCCTTTACGACCAGGATAAGTGTAAAATCCAGAACCCGTACCTTTATTTGGAATGTGTTTGCGCTCTTCTGTTAATCGGTTATGAGAGAATAATATAGATTATTGACATCAAGAAGCTTTTATACGCTGCTTATCGATACCTTCCGATCATCAGCACATCACTAAATAATTTATTAGAAAAAAAAATCTGATGTTATCATCAATGTATTTACTAAACTTAACTGTGTGAACCATTTAAACATTATTGCAAAATGTGGAAAATTTACAGTAGGGGATTTATCTGCATTGGAAACATTACGGGAGGGTGTTTGTCTGCCTTTGCTTAAATGAACAGGAAAACTTTTGTTATCAAAAGATTTTGTCCCTACTTCATTTTTAGCAATAATTCAGTGTTAAAGAATCATATATAAGTCTCAAAAAATGGAAAAGTGAAGATATATTGTTAGTTGGGAGATATTTTATAATTTAGTGATTATACTTAAATGTGGTATTCGACAGTTTGGACCAAAAATATGTTCATTAAACATCATAATAACCATTGTTACCTGAACAGATCTTGCAAAATGCTGTTTATTCATGTCCTACACCTGTCTGACAAATGAACCATAATGACACAGTCATCATTTCAAACATGTATTTCCTGACTGAGCTATGCTGCACAGTTAGCTATTTTTAAACTAAGAAAACCACTTGACCACTTACGTTTTAGCTCATCCACATCATCTGCTGATGTCTATTGTTAGCAGGAATCCCAATTGTTCCTATTTATAGATTTGAAAAGAATGAACATATAAGTGTTGATTAATGAATTTTACTGTCCTAAAATTGAGGTATTGTTGAAAACCATCAAAGCTAGACTGAAGAAAGATTTTTTTTCTGCAAAATCATGTACAAATACCCCAAACAGAGATAAGATATTGTTACATCTATTAGATATAGGCAAACTACCGGATAGCACCTTTAATATTTGTGTAGTTTTCATTGGCTAAAAAATGTTCGCTGTTTCGAACATTTTAACACAGCTTTTATATGCTTTGGCAATTGTTGTAATGATTTGTTATTGTTTGTCTAAAATCTCAAAATGAACAGTGTACTGGAACATGACAGGTAGTTTGACTGATGCGTGCACAATCAGTTATATTTTGGAACAAGCATTAACAATCGCTTTGCTTGTTTGATGTGCCAAAACTCCAAACTTCTTTGTTTGTTCTACAATAATTACTGATAGTTGTATTTTGTCTGGTCCAACATCTAATAAATTAAATAAAGCCTTCGCTGCAAATCAGTTCTGTTTTGATTGTCACTCCAATTATTGGAGGCTTCAGCTGAAATTTTGGATTTTTTTGTAAGATGAGTTTTAGATGTTACTTCCATAAACACTCTATACCGAAATTATGCACAACATGTTCTCGAACACCCAACAGAAACGTAAGTTCAGGCAATATTAATGCATATCTGTTAAGTATAATATCCAACTATACTGCAATGGTTGGTCGCTGACTTGCGCTAAGATAGAAAGATTGTTTTTTATTATGGTACTTTTTACCAATATATGCAACCATCGATTGATAGAAAAATAGAGCTGCAAATGTAATCTACATGCATTTTATGTTCCAACTCGAAGGGAAGTTTGTGTTTGCCTATTTCAGCATATTTTTTTTGAAGAATTCGAACCAGTTTTCAACCACAAAGTTATGTGGCTAAAGGTTAATGTATACTTGATTTGCATTGGGTGTTAGGTTTAAGTGTTTGATTTGACAATTTCTACTTGACTTAAAATTTACTAAGAATACTTAGAACATTATCATTACCTTTTGTTGGCAGTTTAATCGAACACAACTATTGCCACTTATAAACAATATGGCTGAGTTGATTGTGGTGGGCCACTTCTAGGTAAATGTTGACAGATCAGCAAAGAAAATTGTTGCAGGTGTCACATTTAGATGACATTTTGATGTGCATGTAAGATGACAATACAACAAACCTAAATACATTCCTGAATCGTCATCACCCAAATTTTCTTCAGCGCACTGCACTGTTTTGATTATTTGCAGTTAATGTGTTGTTTGATTGTTTTTACTTTGCTACCTTCTAGTCTTATTACTATCTTGTTTCTGTTTTTACCTGTTATAAAACTTTTAAATCTATGTCACATTACACTCGGGCATTTGTTGTTCATTCTGTTCATTACAATTGGGTGTAAAGCTAATTATAATAGTTTGATCAAACATGGCAATATATTGTGATACATATGGCAATATGCTCTGTATGTCTCTCAATATATCATGGTATGTTCCAAGCATATTGTAAAAGCCCTATATTTTATTCAGGTATTTGTTGTTTCTTCTGCTTATTATAGTGAGTGCAATAGCTCCTTATAACAGTTTGTTAAAATATATTCTAATATATTGTGGTACATACTGCAATACTCTCTTTCTGTATCGAAGTCTAGCTTTAAGCATATCGTGACAGCCATACTTGTTTTCTGAGGGCAAGGCACCTGTAAAGGGCCTCTTCTATATAAGGTAAAAAATCCTCTCATGCACACATAAACTGACAAGTACAAACACTTCTGATGAAATTTGATATTAACATGATCAGACCAATGTGGATTTTTACTGTTTAACAGTGTCGTTTAAATTAATAAGGACTATTTTTTAGATGTTTTATGCTGAGTCTAGTCATACTTTAGAATTTTTGTTGGGTCGGTTTAATGTTTAAACAGCATTCTTTCAGTCATACAAAAACTGGGGCTAAGAAATAATTATTATAGCCATGGAAAAACAATCAACATCTGATTGCATAGATTCAGAGGCTGGGGGGAATGGTCATAATTGTCTGCATATTTTTATTTAAATTTTACTATATATATATATATATATATATATATATATATATATATATATGTATATGTATATATATTATTACCCAGTAATTTATTATTGTAAAGAGATAACAGTTTGTGTTATTATCCTCCTACAAGTGTATGACTTGTTTTACACGCAACATATGTTTTAATGTGTATTGTGTGTATAATTAATATTTTACGTCAGGTGCATCAGTGCAGACAGCTTTTATCTCTGTTTCTGCAGGTATTTGGTTAACATCTTCATTGTTAGCTGACTTTAGTAGCCTCGCCACAGAATATAAAGAAGGCCTCAGAATATAAAAAGGAATGCTAAACTGTAAAGTAACCTTCAAGCAGCTATGTTTGTACCCATACCCAATTTTTGGTTCTTTGCTATAAGCACATAAAAAGTTGACCAGACATATTGAAATGGACTAATCAGCGAAAAGTGAAGATCTTTATCAGTGTACTAACAGCAGGGATCTGGACCAAAGCTATTTGCCTAGATCTAATCAATGTCTTTTTAGCAGGCTAACAGTCATGTTTCGCACATATATGATTCTAGTCAATACCTGGCCCCTGAAACAATATTTTTGGACTTGTCTTTCCATAATGTGCCATTCTTATAGTCATGGATTTTTTGTGAGTTCCAGATTCCCAGAATAATAATAATTACCAGGGCTTAGATTTACACTCCACTGGCATCAAGAACAAACTTTATTGGCAAGAAACTTGCCAACACTACCAGACGTTGTCTATAAAAGTAGAAATGGAGTGGAGACCTAGAGTCTTATTGATTTCATTGTTGTGGAGGCTAGTAATATGCTACCTAATAGATTTCCTTGTAGGGTAGTTTTCTTGCTAGAAATTAAGGTAGAAATTACATTCTATTGCAAGTTTCTCTTTTCTCATTTTGCTTTTTCTTTTCATACTCTTGTCAGAAGTTGAGTCAAGCATGCATTAGTATAAAAAACATACATTGTAAAATCACACAGCTACTTTATTGGCATTGTCTAAAGGCAACAAGTTTTGTATTTTAAATACAAATATGACTGATAGTTTTTATAAACAATGTATCTTTTATTACAGTTACTTGAATATCTAGTTTAGAATTACTGGTATTGAAAGTTTATTAATTTTTTGAAACATTATGTCCTTAAGTGTTTCTCTGTCAAACATCTTTATTCTACGTGTTTGGGATTTACCCGATTAAGTGATATAATTCTTTATGTTTAGTACATAATTATATGGGTAATGGCATAAATTAGGCAACTTGCAAAGTATTTGGCACTTTGTATTATACCTAATACAGTAAAACCTTGCTAAGAAGACCACCTGTGGTTCTTATTTAAAGTATATCATGATCGTCTTTGTGAGTTCATATATAATACTATTATATCTATTAAAATGTGCATTATTATATTGTATTAATAATTTATACTATAATATTATTCTCTAGTGTACTTATTGTATTAATGTACAGTTTGGTTCAATTTTAGAACAGAACATGTTATCAACTGTTAACTTATGTGGTAGCACATATATTCAATAGCACATTTAATTTACTATATGTCATATGTCAGATTGCAATTAACTGGAGCGTTATCTGTCTGTCTGTCTTTGAAGTAGACTTTCACTGCCTGCTTCTGTTGGGCTACCTTGATGCTTAGAAGAGATGAGATCATTGCTCACAGATCCTTTTGTACCGCTTCACATATACAACTTATTATCCAACATCAGTTTGTAAACATCACCTTTTTTATAATTACCGTAAGTGAATCGGCAATGTTGTAATTTGAAAATGTGCAATCAATTTTGTTCACTCGAGTGGTGTTGGCACTTGAAGAACTGGACTGGCCAGAGAAGCAGGGATCAAGAAAGGTGAGAATTTCATAATTGGTTCTGAAATAACCGTCCCGGGTCCTGGGTGCCCTGCTTTCCTAGGTTGTGGAAAATTAAAATAAAGAATAAAATGGTTCTGGAAAAAAGTGTCCAGCATAGGGGGGTTATTTTAGAGAGATGGTCCTTTAGCATGGTTTTACTGTACAGATAAGTTACTAACTATATAATAAGGCTTGAAGTGTATAATGAAGTCATAAATGCTTGGTCAATAGTGCCCCTTACTAAGGCTTGAAGTGTATAATGAGGTCATTAATGCTTGGTTAATAGTGCCCCTTACTAAGGCTTGAAGTGTATAATGAAGTCATAAATGCTTGGTTAATAGTGCCCCTTACTAAGGCTTGAAGTGTATAATGAAGTCATAAATGCTTGGTCAATAGTGCCCCTTACTAAGGCTTGAAGTGTATAATGAGGTCATTAATGCTTGGTTAATAGTGCCCCTTACTAAGGCTTGAAGTGTATAATGAAGTCATAAATGCTTGGTTAATAGTGCCCCTTACTTAGGCTTGAAGTGTTAAAGTGAAGCCATAAATGCATGGTTAGTACGTCCACTTACTAAGGCTTGAAGTATTAAGGTGAAGCCATAAACACTTTGTTAATAGTGCCACTTACTAAGGCTTGAAGTGTTAAGGTGAAGTCATAAACACTTTGTTAATAGTGCCCCTTACTAAGGCTTGAAGTGTTAAGATTAAGCCATAAATACATGGTTAATAGTGCCACTTACTAAGGCTTAAAGAGATAAGATAAAGTCATAAGCACTTGGTTAATAGTGCCACTTCCTAAGGCTTGAAGAGATAAGATAAAGTCATAAGCACTTGGTTAATAATGCTACTTACTAAGGCTTGAATTGTTAAGATAAAGTCATAAGCACTTGGTTAATAGTGCCACTTACTAAGGCTTGAATTGTTAAGATTAAGTCATAAACACATGGTTAATAGTGCTACTTACTAAGGCTTGAAGTGTTAAGGTGAAGCCATAAACACATGGGTAATAGTGCCACTTACTAAGGCTTGAAGAGATAAGATAAAGTCATAAGCACTTGGTTAATAGTGCTACTTACTAAGGCTTGAATTGTTAAGATAAAGTCATAAGCACTTGGTTAATAGTGCCACTTACTAAGGCTTGAATTGTTAAGATTAAGTCATAAACACATGGTTAATAGTGCCACTTACTAAGGCTTGAAGTGTTAAGGTGAAGCCATAAACACATGGGTAATAGTGCCACTTACTAAGGCTTGAAGTGTTCAAGTGAAGTCATAAATGCTTGGTTAAAAGTGCCACTTACTAAGGCTTGAAGTGTTAAGATAAAGTCATAAATGCTTGGTTAATAGTGCTAACAGTGCCACTTATTAAGGCTTGAAGTGTACAGTGAAGTCATAAATGCTTCATTTATAGTGCCATGCAAGCCTGATACTTTGCCAATGCTTACATTACAATGAGAAATTGATTAGGCTTAAGCAAAGAGTGTAGATCAAGATCAATCAGGTCTTGCTGATAGTTGTCTGATCAGGATTTGCACTATTTGCTCCAGGCTCTTTAACACTGTATATTGTTAACTCTGATTGCTGTTGTAAGCAAAGGTGTGCACAGGGTGTTTTGAAAATCTTATCTAATCAAGGTGACAATAGTATATAAAAGTTGCATCACTAAAGAGCAGTATCATATACTAATACAGCAGCTAGTTGGACTGACTCATACAAAGATACCGCTAAACATAGGACAGGTACTTGACTGAAGGACTATTGATAAATAGTATAGGGATGTGTATGTGCCTATGTGCTCTGTCCTCACTCCACAGTCCACACACATAGTCACACTGGACTGTCCTCAAATGATAATGGACCTGCACTGAACCCATAGAAGAACTCACCAACTTGGGTATCAATGTCTGTAATCATTCAGTTACTCATCATATTCATAGTCACTTCATCACATCATTGGCTAATCAGTGATATTGAGCAAATAGTCTCTGTTTAACTTCCAGCTTAAGTAAAGTGTGGTTGAATGTTTTATATTATTTCAACATAATGTCAATGCTTAAAGTGTTAGTTACACGAGCTGTTCAATTGGGACAAAGAAAGGGTAATCACAATAGATAAAATACTTACAAAATTGAAGAAATAAATAATAGAAATGAAGGAAAATTTCAGTCATATTTGTCTTTAATGGTAACCTGGATTGTATTTTACCAGTATTTACTAAGCCTCAAGGTATTCTCTAGGCTACAAGTAGGTGTGTATCATAGGCAAAATTGCATCCTGTCAACAGTTTTTGAGTTTCTGTAAAAACTTAAATGTAAAGGTTTAAATATATTAGAAAAGGCTTTTGACATAAATTCATCTGGAGTACTTAATAACACTTTTTAAGTTTATGAACATTGATGAAACTAACATGTGTGGCGGAGATGTATTGGTAGACATAAACATTGGAAGGTTCCAAAGTGCCCTGCCTCATTGTGCTTAGTGACAAAGATGGGAGAGAAGATGAAGGTGTAAAGGTACAGAGAGGAAATAGTGACAGAATTGCCGATGAGAATTCAGTACATCAGTATGTAAGTTTGGTATCAATGCCATAGAATGCTAGAGACTGGTACTGAATGCAGGTCACCATTGTTGTAAAGTACATAATAAGATGGTAGAGACTGGTACTGAATGCAGGTCACCATTGTTGTATAGCACATAATAAGATGGTAGAGACTGGTGCTGAATGCAGGTCTCAATTGTTGTAAAGTACATAATAAGATGGTAGAGACTGGTGCTGAATGCAGGTCTCAATTGTTGTAAAGTACATAATAAGATGGTAGAGACTGGTGCTGAATGCAGGTCACCATTGTTGTAAAGTACATAATAAGATGGTAGAGACTGGTACTGAATGCAGGTCACAATTGTTGTAAAGCACATAATAAGATGGTAGAGACTGGTACTGAATGCAGGTCACCATTGTTGTAAAGTACATAATAAGATGGTAGAGACTGGTACTGAATGCAGGTCACCATTGTTGTAAAGCACATAATAAGATGGTAGAGACTGGTGACTGAATGCAGGTCACAATTGTTGTAAAGTACATAATAAGATGGTAGAGACTGGTGCTGAATGCAGGTCACCATTGTTGTATAAGTACATAATAAGATGGTAGAGACTGGTGCTGAATGCAGGTCACCATTGTTGTAAAGTACATAATAAAATGGTAGAGACTGGTACTGAATGCAGGTCACCCATTGTGCTATAGTACATAAATAAGATGGGGTAGGGACTGGTACTGAATGCAGGTCACCATTGTGTGTAGTACATATAGATGGTAAGAGACTGTTACTGAATGCCGGTCACCATTTGTTGTAGTCAGATAGACTGGTAGACTGTACTTAGAAGGTCACGATTGTTGTATAAGTACATAATAAGATGGTAGAGACTGCTGGTACTGAATTGCAGGGTCACCATTGTTGATAGTACATAATAAGATGGTAGAGGACCTGGTACTGATGCAGGTCCACAATGTGTTGTATAGTACATAATAAGATGGTAGAGACTGGTGCTGATGCAGGTCACCATTGTTGTACACGTACACTAATAAGATGGTAGAGACTGGTAGCGAATGCAGGTCACCATTGTTTGTATAGTACATAATAAGATAGGTAGAGACTGGTAGCTGAATGCAGGTCACCATTGTGTATAGTTACATAATAAGATGGTAGAGACTGGTACTGAATGCAGGTTCACAATTGTTGTATAGTAACATAATAAGATGGTAGAGACTGGTACTGAATGCAGGTCACCATTGTTTGTAATAGCTACATAATAAGATGGTAGAGGACTGGTACTGAATGCAGGTCACCATGTTGTATAAGTACATAATAAGATGGTAGAGACTGGTGCTGAAGCAGGTCC
>CM017561.1:15457999-15512768 GCA_007844125.1 Sinonovacula constricta
GTGGAGACATCCAAGGCACTGTAGCGGTAGATGTCAGACATCCAAGGCACGTAGAGGGATGTGCGACAGCCGTAGTAGAGGGATGTGAGACATCCATCTAAGGTACTGTAGAGGGATGTCAGACATCCAAGGCATTGTAGAGGGATGGAGACATCCAAGGCACTGTAGAGGGATGTGAGACATCCAAGGCACTGTAGAGGGATGTCAGACATCCAAGGTACTGTAGAGGGATGTGAGACATCCAAGGTACTGTAGAGGGATGTCAGACATCCAAGGTACTGTAGAGGGATGTCAGACATCCAAGGTACTGTAAGGGATGTCAGACATCCAAGGTACTGTAGAGGGATGTTAGACATCCAAGGTACTGTAGAGGGATGGGAGACATCCAAGGTACTGTAGAGGGATGTCAGACATCCAAGGCTGTAGAGGGATGTCAGACATCCAAGGTACTGTAGATGTAGACATCCAAGTACTGTAGAGGGATGTGAGACATCCAAGGTACTGTAGGGGATGTGAGACATCCAAGGTACTGTAGAGGGATGTGAGACATCCAAGGTACTGTAGAGGATGTGAGACATCCAAGGTACTGTAGAGGGATGTGAGACATCCAAGGTACTGTAGAGGGATGTCAGACATCCAAGGTACTGTAGAGGGATGTGAGACATCCAAGGTACTGTAGAGGGATGTGAGACATCCAAGGTACTGTAGAGGGATGTGAGATCCAAGCACTTAGAGGGATGTGAGACATCCAAGGTACTGTAGAGGGATGTGAGCATCCAAGGTACTGTAGAGGGATGTGAGACATCCAAGGCACTGTAGAGGGATGTGAGATATCCAAGGCACTGTAGAGGGATGTGAGACATCCAAGGTACTGTAGAGGGATGTGAGACATCCAAGGTACTGTAGAGGGATGTGAGACATCCAAGGCATGTAGAGGGATGGATATCCAAGGCACTGTAGAGGGATGTCAGACATCCAAGGCACTGTAGAGGGATGTAGACATCCAAGGTACTGTAGAGGGATGTCACATCCAAGGCTGTAGAGGGATGTGAGACATCCAAGGTACTGTAGAGGGATGTGAGACATCCAAGGTACTGTAGAGGGATGTCAGACATCCAAGGTACTGTAGAGGGATGTTAGACATCCAAGGTACTGTAGAGGGATGGAGACATCCAAGGTACTGTAGAGGGATGGAGACATCCAAGGTACTGTAGAGGGATGTCAGACATCAAGGACTGTAGAGGGATGTGACATCCAAGTACTGTAGAGGGATGAGACATCCAAGGCACTGTAGAGGGATGTGAGACATCCAAGGTACTGTAGAGGGATGTGAGACATCCAAGATACTGTAGAGGGATGTGAGACATCTAAGGCACTGTATAGGGATGTGAGACATCCAAGGTACTGTAGAGGGATGTGAGACATCCAAGATACTGTAGAGGGATGTAGACATCCAAGGTACTGTAGAGGGATGTGAGACATCCAAGGCACTGTAGAGGGATGTGAGATATCCAAGGCACTGTAGAGATGTGAGACATCCAAGGCACTGTAGAGGGATGTGTGACATCCAAGGCACTGTAGAGGGATGAGACATCCAAGGCACTGTAGAGGGATGTGAGACATCCAAGGCACTGTAGAGGGATGTGAGACATCCAAGGCACTGTAGAGGGATATGAGACATCCAAGGTACTGTAGAGGGATGTGAGACATCCAAGGCACTGTAGAGGATGTGAGACATCCAAGGTACTGCAGAGGGATGTGAGACATCCAAGGTACTGTAGAGGAATGTGAGACATCCAAGGCACTGTAGAGGGATGTGAGACATCCAAGGTACTGTAGAGGGATGTGAGACATCCAAGGTACTGTAGAGGGATGTGAGACATCCAAGGTACTGTAGAGGGATGTGAGACATCAAAGGTACTGTAGAGGGATGTGAGACATCCAAGGTACTGTTGAGGGATGTGAGACATCCAAGGTACTGTAGAGGGATGTGAGACATCAAAGGTACTGTAGAGGGATGTGAGACATCCAAGGTACTGTTGAGGGATGTGAGACATCCAAGGTACTGTAGAGGGATGTGAGACATCCAAGGTACTGTACAGGAATGTCAGATATCCAAGGTACTGTAGAGGGATGAGGGATTTCAGATATCCAAGGTACTGTAGAGGGATGTGAGACATCAAGGTAATGTAGAGGGATGTGAGACATCTAAGGTACTGTAGAGGGATGTCAGACATCAAAGGCATTGTAGAGGGATGGGAGACATCCAAGGTACTGTAGAGGGATGTGAGACATCCAAGGTACTGTAGAGGGATGTGAGACATCCAAGATACTGTAGAGGGATGTAAGACATCCAAGGTACTGTAGAGGGATGTGAGACATCCAAGGTACTGTAGAGAGATGTGAGACATCCAAGGTACTGTAGAGGGATGTGAGACATCAAAGGTACTGTAGAGGGATGTGAGACATCTTAGGCACTGTAGAGGGATGGGAGACATCCAAGGTAGTGTAGAGGGATGTGAGATATCCAAGGCACTGTAGAGGGATGTGAGACATTCAAGGTACTGTAGAGGGATGTGAGACATCAAATGTACTGTAGAGGGATGTGAGACATCCAAGGTACTGTAGAGGGATGTGAGACATCCAAGGCACTGTAGAGGGATGTGAGACATCCAAGGCACTGTAGAGGGATGTGAGACATCCAAGGCACTGTAGAGGGATTTCAGATATCCAAGGCAATGTAGAGAGCATGTACTTTAAACAAGAAGCTGACTATTCCAGGAACTAAACACTCTCTTACATTGTCAATGTATTACATAAATTTGTGAGAGTAAAGAACTGTAAAGCCTAATGGGAACTAGACTATCTTCTATTTTGCTTACTTCCTTGTTGTCTACTACATCAGTTACTACAAGCTGCACTGTTAACCTTGTTGTACTTGGCTTCTTTTGCAAAACAACACCTCACAGGCTGTCCAGCACTTCTTGACAAAAATTTGGGCTAATTTTAGGGCTAAAATATAAAAAAAATAGGGAAATTTAGGGCTAAAGTTAGGAACTTAGTAACAAAAATAGGGAAAATAAAGGTATTAAATGGACTTACTTTGCTCATTTGGCAAATCAGAAACTAACATACAGTATTTTACTAACATGAAAAATGTCTTCCAGGGCTTCAGTGTCCCAGCAGCTGTTGGCTGTGACCATTTGAATATACTGATGGTATAATAATACTTAACTGAAAAGAACACATTAATAACAATGTGTGGATTTGGGTACTAGCTATACACTTGTCAGAGTCAATGAATATCCGGGACAATAATTATGGCCTCCTCATCTCCCCTTCTAGCCATCACATTTCCTCACCTTAACATATTTTTTCTTGATTATTTCAAATATTATTAATTTTACAAATTACATTGCAGAAAAAAACGCTGTAGAAGGTACACATCTGCAAATACACAAGTGTATACCTAGTAACCACAAGAAACATTAATTTATACAATCACTACATAGTCTTAAAAATCATAACCTATTGGTATTAAGTCATTAAGTTAGTGTGGTCATATTCAAAATAAAACATTTCTCATGAAACATAACAATCACTAAATTTTCCTACAAGTCAAGTAGAAGCATACAGAAATTACCCTACTGATCTCTTGTAATCAATAGTAAGCTTTAAGAACCAATCAACTGATAGATCATCAAATATATCACTTTGAAATCTTTAATCATGAGCAATATTATACATGCCTTCCAAGCTGGCGAGGAAATAAAAACACATAGTGTTCATTCTTAAATTGCAGTGTGATGTTGCATCGTAAAGTGTACCTATACATGGTTCATGTTCATTTCTTCTTATCAGATTTAACTGGAGCACTTATCCCTTTAGACAAGTCTTCAATAAGTCTCTTCTGCTTTGCAGCAAGCTCCTCTTTGCTCTTTCTGTTTTTCTCCATTTGCTCTCTTGTCTCCTTCATTTTCTTATTAGCCACATCAATAAGACCTTGTGCAATTCCAGCTTCATCAAAGTCTTTTGTCTTGATTGCCTTTTTCAGTCTTTCATTGGCTTCACCAAACAGTTTTTCTGCAGATTGTAAATCTTGTCTTAGCTGCTTGTCCAGCTCAATCATGGCTTTTTCTTTTTCCTTCAAGGACAATTTCCTACCTTCTAATTCTTTCCTAGATTCTTCTAACCTTTTTTGTTCTGCTTCTGACTCAAGTCTAGCCTTCTTTGCCTGTTGCCTCTCAATCTCCTCTTCTTCAATTCTCCTTTTGTACAAGGTGTGAGCCTTTCTTCCAGTTTCAAGCAATCCCTTTGTAATGTTCATATCTGCAACACCTCCTGGGCTAAATTTAACAGCATCCTTTACCATTCTAAGGCCATTAATAGAGGAATCAGAAAGTAGTGTTCTTTCTTTGCTTTTCCAAGTCACTTCTCTGACTTTCAGATAACTCAACATTAAATTCCTTCAACTTTTTCCAAGTCTTCAGTTCATCAACTACTGTTCCCTTCAAGAATCTAAGCATGAAACATCTTTGAAGATTCATCATTTCTGAGTGAAGGATGTGAACGAATGGATCCTCTCTCTGGATCAACCTAAGAAACCTATCATACAGAGTAGACAGACTCAGCAAGAAGTTGATCTGAATCAGAGTGGTAGGAGACTTGAGCATACGACAGATCCTGTTGTACCTTATGTTACTTTCTAGCATCTTCAAAGTTCTAGAAGCTGCAGCAGTCTTGGGCAGTGTGGTAAGGAAGTATTGCACAAGAGGCTCCCAGTTCTTTACAATACGTTCCAATGCAGGAAGCAGTGACAGCCACCTTGATTCAACGTGCCGAATGAACAGTTCCTCGTCAAATCCAAGGGATGCTTCCACCTCCAAGAAATCTTCTCTCTTGCATGGGGAATGCTTGAAGAAGTAGAAGATATCAATGGCCAGTTCTTCTGCTTCCTGTCCATACACTTTCAGGCCTTCTCTGAAGGACTTGTGAACAACATGCATGTTGCAAGGAATTAATGGCAACAGTCCAGGCAACCCCTTCAACTGCACATGTTCATTCACTTTATTCTATATGGTCTTGTTCACATTTGGACTATCAGAGCCTAAATTTAACAGTTTATCCAAAGGCAACTGATATCCTGTTTCCTGCAATGTTTCTAAAATACTATTTGCAACATACTCCCCTGTTGCATGTCCAAACATAGCTGCTTTCAAGAAATGTACAACAACCTGTCCTTTATCTTCGGACCAGTACCTCACAAGAATATCACACTGTTTCCTTATTTGAAAGTTGGCTGTTTCATCATATTGAATGACATATCCTGGCGAGGCCGAGTCTTTACTACAGAGGTCACTTCTGAAATATGGCCCCAATCCATCTGATATGAGGTAAGAAACTTTACTTTTACTCATGGTGCAACCACATTACCAGGGAACATCTTGAACAAAGAAGGTAAATCATCACATGACCTGTATGAGTAATTGCTAAGGGACACTTTCATTCCCCATAACAGTTCAGACTGGGGGCAAGATCCTTGGTACATTTATCAAGACAGGCTACTGTTGCTGTACTTGACTTTGGTTTCGTTGTGGATGGACCAGGAAAGTCCTCCAGAGAGATGCAGGAGGCAGTAGCACTGCTAGAAGCAGTAGCAGTAGCTGTCTGAGATACTTTGAAATGAAGTTGAGTAGATGAAAATCTGGCTTTTACTAATGATTGGTGCTTCGCTCCTCCAGAATGAGCCAGAACTTGCTTAAACCCTGAGTTGTCCACACTGAATGATTTTTACATAAAGTACAGAAGCCCTTTGTTTCACACCCATCCGCTTTGCACCACTGTCCAATGAGATATCCTTGTGTATCTTCTTTATTCAACCAGATAATCTTCATTGGGAAAATGGCTCAGAAGTATTGCTTCTAAAAAACATACCTTTAGAATTACATGTACATCTATTGTCACTCCAGGTCACAACCAATAACAAACTGGGTACTGAGATCCACTGGTCAACTGCCTTTACTGTATATGCTGAATTACAACTACAGACTACATGAAACACACATTAAGTATTGATTTAATTAAAACATCTTTAGAAAATTGGAAGAAATTTTAAAAAAAATAGGAATTGAAGTAAAAAATAAGGGCTTTTTTAGGAAATCCCTTTGGATTTTTCATTTTTTTAGGAATTTTAGCCAAAATGAAAAAAATTAGGATTTTTTAGGAATTTGAGGGACGCTGGACAGCCTGCACCTCACCAAACAGCTGTGAAGTCCTAATAATGCCGGTTACCATTTTTTATAATTGCAAGCTACACTTTATCATTAAATGAAACATAGTGAAAGGCAGAAAACATGGTTTTCTCTGAAAAAGGTCTCACAGAACAACTGCAGTTTCCTGTTATTGCTTGCTACAACATAGTCACCATAAATTAGTGTTCCATCAGAGGCACAGCTCTTCAGAGCATATAAAAGGGATCATAGGAATAAAAAGGGAGAGTAATCTGCTTATCTATGGGTAAAACATCCTCATAAGCTTAAAAGGGGAGTAGATGTGTGTTAATATATGTAAGTTGATTTTTTGTTTATTGGGTTTATCGTCCCACCAACAGTATTTCAGTTATCTGGAGACGGTGTTCACTTGAAGCAGATATAGTGCTGCCTTCACTGTGTATAGCATGCCGTGAACACCTGGCATGATACCACAACCAGTCACATTATCCTGACACCGGGCCAACCAGTCGTGGAACTACCTTTATATTTGCTTGAGCGTTAGCAAGGGAGCTATACCACTACCATTTTTAACGACTTTGGTATGTCGCAGTCCAGGATCGAACCCGGGGCCTCCCGTACCTGGAGCCGACGCACAGAAGTGAGAGTAGGTGGTAGTTGTAGTAGTAGTAATAGTAGTAGTAGTAGTAGTAGCAGTAGTCGTTAGAGTAGTAGAAGTAGTAGAAACTGCAGCAGCAGCAGAAGCAGCAGTAATAGTAGTAGTACTAGCAGCAGCAGAAGTAGTAGCAGTAAATAATTCATAAAATAATTATTAAGTTATAAATTGTACAATTTTACCTTTTCCACATCGTCCTCAGAGTCCGATGATGACAGATGCCCTGGAACTGGACCACTAGACCCGCTGTCATACTGGAGACTCGTACCACTGACTGGGCGCTGGTTTATGTAACTGTCACTTCCTGAAGACACTGACAGGTTCAAACCCTGGCTACTCCGGTCCACATCCTTCTCACTGCATGACTGCCCCTTTACATAGGGACTGGATGTGGATGGGTACTGCATCTGCTTTGAGAAACCTTTAAATCCAGCTGGTGATGCAACATCCTTGCTCATTCCTATCCCTTCAGCCTCAAACCCACTAGATACAGACACATCCTCCATAGAACTAACACCCCCAGTTAAACCACTGTCAAGCTCTTGACCTGTTGAAGAGATACTAGATGTCTCAAATGAATTTGATGCATTGCTATTTCTTGGTGGAAGTTTTGGAGGTGTTCTTAAAGGTCTAGATCTTGCACTGGGTCTTGGGCGACTCATGCTATTTGAACTTTTTGGACTAGCCTCTGAAGTTATGTTCTGCTGGGAATTTGTAATTTCCTCAGAAATCTCATGATAATCATGTTCGTCATCAGTCGAATCTCTACTCTCATCACCATTGATACTGGAGTAAAATGAACCACATGTGTCTTTGTCCTTAAAATACTCAATTGGAATCTGATCTGATTCAGATCTCCTTGGCTTTGATGGTGCACCACTAAGATTCATTGAGCGAACTCTCGAATCCAATGGCACAACATAGTTTATATCCACAACTGGGGAAGGTGTTGCAGTTTTGTAAGGAGAAATAGAAGGAGGGTCAGGTGCTCTTCTTGACGGTCGAGATTTTCTCCAGGACACCGGTTGACCAGGACTGCCACTAGGACATGCCTCCTCCATATTGTACGGTCCTGCATCAGATACCTGCCTTCGATGTTGCTGATGAGAAGCTGGATTCTGTTCTTTGGTGTCAGAAATCAATTTCATTGCCGAAACATCAGACTGACTTCTCTGAACTTTGAGCAACTTGTGGCGCTTTGGTTTTGGAGGATGTGGTTTTGCAGGACCAAGAGTGAGGGATTTTTCAGTGATAGATTTATTGGTAGCTTGAGTGGTGTCCCTTCCTTTAGACATGTCAGGCAGGGATTCTGTATCACTTCCACAAGAGTCATACAGAACTTGACTCTGAGAGCGCAATTTTTTCTGCTCCTTTTTTGGTCTTGGTGGTCTGACAGGCATATCTTCTGGATTAGTGTCCACTGACCGAGACCGCTCTTGACGACCATGCTGGAGATTAAAAAATGGGGCAACCTTCTTCTCTGGGGAAGACCCCGAGCGAGTCAATGAAGAAGTTTTGAAACTGCGAGATAGAATCTCTTCAATCTCAGACAATAAAGATGATGGTTTCAGCATTTCAGTGTCACCAAGCAAGTCATCAAAACTGTCATTACTTTTTGGACTATCGTTATTATCAGTTTTGTTTTTATCAATATCTGATAAAGAAGACCTTTCAGCTCCTTCATTTACATTTGGTAAGTCATCAGCTGCAAAACGTTCACTTTGGTCTTCACCACTCCTTCTATCATTAGTTACTTCTGGAGGATAACTCAACCTTAAATTATCATTAAGCTCTTTTTTACTTCTTAAACTGACTTTAGCTTCTTTTGCAGTTTTATCACAATTTGCAACAATGCTTTTATCAATGACTCTGTATTGCTTTTCTTCCCCTTTGTCATTATATACTACTCTTGTTTTCACCAGAGATTTAACTTTCAATGGTGAATCATTTTGTTTCCTCTCAACCTTGACCTGTGTAGAGTCAGAAACTTTATCTGTTACCTCTGGAACTGATTCAGATGCATTTTCATCCAAAACAACTTGGACATCATCTACACTTCCCTCTCCCTTTGGAGCAAGTTTAAGCTCATTATCAGATTTAAACACACTTTCCTCACTCTGTGCCTTACTCAAGGGAGAAGGGGACTCATTACCAGTGTTGAAGGTTTCTTCTGTACCCGATAATCTGTTTATGGACAATCGTTTCCGGGGCACTGGACGTGGTTTTGGCACAGGAACTGTCTTCCTAGGGACAGGTGTAGGTATATTACCTGAACCTTCTGATGTGTTGTCTTGTGCTTCCACTGCTAATGTCTCTTTAACCTGTGGACTTCTATCTGTAGGTTTTTGCATTTTAGTTGCAGCTTCAGCATCATGTAAATCATCACTTACTGCACAATGTTCCCTATCACAGGCATCCTTTGAACCACTTTCAGGTCTTTCTTCTGTTCTCCCTGAAGCATCAGATGAAGCACTCTTGCTGATTTTTACACAGTCTTCATCTGCACTTTCTTTAGAAAACTGAATTTTAAATACAGAGCTTTTCTTATCACCACTAGACCAGTTTTTTTCTGCCTTGTTTACAGTATTGCTAGTACTGTCTTTATCAACATACCATTTTGCTTTGGATTTACTTTGGCTTGATGACTCAGACGTTGCCTTATCCTCAAGCATATCTTTAGAAGAATTCACATCAGAATTATGTTTATGATCTTGAACAGATTTAACTCTATCAGACTTTCTTGGTTTTGGTTTAACAGGAACTTGGACATTCTGCTTTTCACAATTTAAAAACCTTGATTTTAAGGTGGAAAATTTAAAATCTTCAGATGTCATTGGCTTATCACTTTCAACAGTTAAATTATCACAGACTTTATCCAAATGAGTATCAATGTCAGATTGTTTCAATGGCAAATCAGGTGACTCTACTAAACTTTTTGAAGAATCAGGAATGTTTTCATTTGGCCCATTAATGCTTGATGATATATATGCACCCGTTGTAAATGTCTCTGGGTGACTATCATCCAAGATGTCTTTCTCTTGACATTTGTCATCAATTTTAACCACAGATGAAGACAAAGACAGTTCGGTTGATTCTGTAACCTCTGTTGATGATGATGAAGATTTAAGATCACTATCAACATAGCTGTTTACTGGTGAACATTCTTTAGAGTCACTCTTCATTGACCTATCACTTCCAGTTGAACTTTGTCCAGACATATACTTACTACCAAGTTTACTTCTAGGTGGTTCTTTTGGAAGAGGTGGAGGTGTTCTACATTTTCTTCCCTCTGCATCTCTTGCGGGAGATGAGTCCTTGGAAGTTGGTTGAGATTTTCCACCACTATATTGAGAAACCTTTGGAATATGTGTAGGACAATCTCTACCAGGTGGTGATTCTTTGGACGATAAGTTAGTTATCAAGTTACCTTTAGGAGGATTTTTTGGAATAAGAGGTGGGGTTTTATGTGGTGGTCTAATTTCTTCAGACTTTGGTATATCCAATGCAGTATTGTCAGTGTGTACACTTGGAATGTCAGCATGCTGATCACTTGCATAATTGTTAGCAGTGTCTTGTGCATTAGCATCTACTGTGTCACCCACTGGAGAAGTATTATTGGAAGCAGGTTTAGATGTAGAAACTATATCAATGGAAGGTTTATGAGCTGTGGGTGGGGGTCTGATGGGTGACCCATGTGGGGAGATCTTTGGCAATGGGGGCGGTGGATGATTGGGTTTTGGAGGTTTCTCAGTCTTATTGGTAGTAGTGTTTGAAGGGGCAGTTGTGGTTGTCTCAGATAATGAAGAGACTGGAAGGTCATTTTCTGTGACTGGAAGTTTGTTTTCTGTGACAGGAAGGTTGTTTTCTGGTAGGACATCACAGGTATTTGATATTGTGCCTGAAATATTAACAAATTCAAATTAAACAATAAATGTGAAAATAGAAATAAAGAACCAAGTTTCTGGCTTCAAAATAAGTACAAAGAAAATAAAGCAGACATTCTTAATAATTTCTTAATTATTTCACTGAATAGAAATAAAAAAGTACAATGTATATGTACCTTATTGAGAATTAAATATCAGGGTGTGTTTTTTCAAGATCTTGACTAGACATCAGAAAAGGTATTCATCCAAATAAGATAAGGATGTTTAGAACATTCCCTCTTTTTGTTAATAAAAGGGACACTACTCTATTTAAACTCCATAATCTTACCAACTTACCTCCCTTTTGGGAAGGTATTTGGTATATAGTTACAGAAAAAGAAAAAATCATTTCTAAACTGCTTGGAAGACTTATGATTGCAACATGTTAATAAATTATAACTTACTGATTTAGATAAGTGCTTGTGAAATACTTTTATAATAAGCAAATTAAAAATAAAATTAACTATATTCCTTATATAAGTATATATGAAAACAATATAAAATTATATATGTCTATCATTTTGAAAATTGGGAATTAATAAAACTGTAGATAAAGCTGTGATAAAAACAAGTGTCTGTGTCAGTCAATTTTAAACTAGAATCAACCAGGTGAATGATCAACCAGGTGAACTAAGTGGGTTTTTAGCTATTTCCAAATATCTCATCAACCTGCTGGTGCATGTTTTTGCCAGGACAGTAAACATCAAACCACAGCTAAAAATATACTCAAAGAAGCTTCCATTTTATAACCATATAATATCTGCCAATGTACTTTTGTATATAATATATGGCAAAATAAACATATATAGGCCCTATGAATCATATAAAGAAATTTTTAATAAAGTGTTTTGAAGGAAATTGTACTGAAACTGTTTGTGACAGATAACTGGATGACCATAATCTATAAGTGCTAACATTATCTAAAGTTCAATCTTCTACCAAATCATGAGAAAATTTTCTATCATCTGTTTGGTCACAATAGAACAACAAATTAATTTTGACCAATCAGATACAGACTAATCATCTCTGGTTTAAACGTAATGCTTTAAAACCTGAATCTATAAGAAGAAACATTCCTCTTTTTAAATTTTCTCTCACTTATTTTTTTTTTTTTTACTTTTACATCACACAGTAAGACTGCCAATGCAAGAAAGCTTTTTTTTTTGGAATTACTGAAAATGTATGTATTTTTATACAGTGCTGCAGATTTGAACTTTTCTTGCATTACTGACTGATTAATGCAACATGACCCAGCTATCTGGATAGTATGGTCGGTAGAATTGCTGACTGGTACCTCCTCAGCCCCAGCTGGGTAATAAACATTCATGTGGAGAGGTCTTCCAGCTGATAAATCCTTCACCATTCCTTCACCAATAATAAGAAATATGACAATAACTGTGTCCAAATATTGTACAATGTGTACTGCTGCTTAGCCTCTCACCATGTGGGTTCGAGTCCTGTCGTGAGTGAAGAACTTAATGTGGGAAGGTCTTCCAGCTGACCTGCGGTGTGCCAGTGGTTCTACCTTTATTTGCTTTTTATATAAATACATACCTCCACAGAAATGGGCTTTTGATAGAGAAACCTTAAAATATATTTGACAAAAAGGTAAGAGCATGCATGTTTTTTTGAAACATTACCATTTTGATTGTTGATATGCTGGAATGGAGGCTTGGTGCCCAAGCTTGGTTTCTTTGGAAGGGACGGTTTCTTGGCTGTTATAGGAGGTCTGAAATAAGAGAAAAGTAAAAATTAACAACTAAATAATTTTCAACTTTAAAAATTAAACTGCTAAAAGGCAATTACAATTTAAGTTATTAGATAAATATATTTCATAATGTTCCCCTTCTCTTCCCCTTAGAATGAATTTTACTTAGGGCTAAAAATTTCAGATGATGATATAAAAAGAAAAAGTTAAGAGAAAGATGTTCCATAATTTATACTGATACAGTGAATGCACTTTCTGATTAATTTTACAATGGGAGATAACTGTAACTTATCTAACCATTTTAAATATTTTTAAGAGTTCACTCCCTTGAATAGAAAAAATAACAACTTTGACATAAATTACACACAAAACAAAACATGTGAGTCATTTCAAGTTAAATTAATCACCCCCATTAATTTGCAGCATCTGAGACCATTCCACATTGTGCATGTAACTTCTTCCCATTAAATGTACAAAATACCACAAAACTTGTGCTGTTGGGATCTTGCTGTTTACATACTTGATGTGGGGGTGGAATAAACCAAACAAATGTCTGGTTAGAACAACCTGCACTATAATTATATTATAAAATTATAAAGTATCTATAATTTCTAAATGTTTTTTATTTTTGTTTTTTAAACAAATTTAAATAGATCTAATACACTCAGAAAAAAAAAGTGATGCAATGGAGGCCGCCAAACAACCTTCATCTTTTTTTAAGCCTTTGCGAACAAGTGGAATATACTGCTTCATTAATTCATGCATGAGCCAGTGTCTGTGATTTCAATGCTAATCACACAATCTCTTATTAACATGACATATCTCCAAAAGTTTGCAATGAATGTGGAGGCAATGTTTTGCTTGCACTTATGACAAGTAAGTTTGTTCAAGATAAGTTTAAACAATGCAAGATTGTCTCAGACATTATTCTCTAATTTCCCAAGATGTTACATTGTTAGCCTGCAAATGATGTTTATTATCTATGTAACGTCATGTGACCCTACTGAGCTCCATCATGATAACTGATACTTAAGTTTCATAATCATTTAATGAACAAAATGTTTGGTGCCACTGCAGCAAACATGTACATTTTGATGATAAGTGAAGATCAGTTGTAATTGCAAAAACAATAAAAAAAATGAATTATGAACATGGAAACCACAGAGCCAGACTTGTGTATGTCAATTACGTGGAGCTTCATACGGTATATGATGGAGAACCAGATGGTCAAGTCATCATGCTCTGCTTACCTTTCCCAGGTGTGATAGGAGGTACAGTAGCAATGAGGCATTACAAGAGCAAGGATGTGCTGGTAGTTTAGACAGTTTCATCTGAACATAAAGATATTTTTTTATCTAAATACAGATTAATCTAAAAGACATCTGTGTACTGATATAAGGCAGAATGGCTGATAGCTTTACAAAACATAGCTTGAACAAATGTTGGTGGTGGTAAGAAACAAACAAGTGCAGATGGATTTGACAGCCAATACTGTAACCACAGAGTTACTGTAGACTGCTTAATGCAGCGCATAGTTCCATTCAATTACTGGAATTGGAATTGGAATTAGCCGGCATTTTTGCCGATACTGCGCAGCGACATTTCTATCATTATAGCACAGGGGCACTTATGAGGTGCCCAGGGACTGAACCCGGCCGGTCCATTATACTGACACCGACAAGTCAGGCGTAATGCTGTCCCCTTTGCCCCGAGCGTTAGGAGGGAAGCCACTACTACCAACTTTAAAGTCTTTGGTTTGACCCGGCCGGGGTTCGAACCCACGACCTCCCGATCCGCAAGCCGATGCTCTACCACCTGAGCTATTATTACTGTTGCTAAATGCTCACAAGCTGTCTTTGAACAGATTTGCTTAAATGCAAACTACAACCTTCCATCACACCTGGGCACAGAGGCAAACTACAACCTTCCATCACACCTGGGCACAGAGGCAAACTACAACCTTCTATCACACCAGGGCACAGAGGCAAACAACAACCTTCCATCACACCTGGGCACAGAGGCAAACTACAACCTTCCATCACACCTAGGCACAGAGGCAAACTACAACCTTCCATCACACCTGGGCACAGAGGCAAACTATAACCTTCCATCACATCTGGGCACAGAGGCAAACTACAACCTTCCATCACACCTGGGCACAGAGGCAAACTACAACCTTCCATAACACCTAGGCACAGAGGCAAACTACAACCTTCCATCACACCTGGGCACAGAGGCAAACTACAACCTTCCATCACACCAGGGCACAGAGGCAAACAACAACCTTCCATCACACCTGGGCACAGAGGCAAATTACAACCTTCCATCACACCTGGGCACAGAGGCAAACTACAACCTTCCATCACACCTAGGCACAGAGGCAAACTATAACCTTCCATCACACCTGGGCACAGAGGCAAACTACAACCTTCCATCACACCTAGGCACAGAGGCAAACTACAACCTTTCATCACACCAGGGCACAGAGGCAAACAACAACCTTCCATCACACCTAGGCACAGAGGCAAACTACAACCTTCCATCACACCTAGGCACAGAGGCAAACTACAACCTTCCATCACACCAGGGCACAGAGGCAAACAACAACCTTCCATCACACCTGGGCACAGAGGCAAATTATAACCTTCCATCACACCTGGGCACAGAGGAAAACTACAACCTTCCATCACACCTGGGCACAGAGGCAAACTATAACCTTTCATCACACCTGGGCACAGAGGCAAACTACAACCTTCCATCACACCTGGGCACAGAAAAAAACTACAACCTTCCATCACACCTGGGCACAGAGGAAAACTACAACCTTCCATCACAACTGGGCAAAGAGGCAAGCTCACACCTGGGCACAGAGGCAAACAACAACCTTCCATCACACCTGGGCACAGAGGCAAACTACAACCTTCCATCACACCTGGGCACAGAGGCAAACTACAACCTTCCATCACACCTGGGCACAGAGGCAAGCTCACACCTGGGCACAGAGGCAAGCTGCAACCTTCCATCACACCTGGGCACAGAAGCAAACTACAACCTTCCATCACACCTGGGCACAGAGGCAAACTACAACCTTCCATCACACCTGGGCACAGAAAAAACTACAACCTTCCATCACACCTGGGCACAGAGGAAAACTACAACCTTCCATCACACCTGGGCACAGAGTGTTATGCCTCATTTACCAAAAATTACACAAGTTCTAGCAAAAATTTACTTGGTCAAACACAAGAAACATAAAAACCCAGTTACTTCATGTTTATATACATGCACACAAAGATCTCTTTTGTCAAGTGACCATCTTTTTAAAGCTTATCGGCTGCCAGCTGCTGTCTGTCATAACCTCTGACAACTTGACCTGTCCAGGTCTAATACCATGGATGTTAAGCTAAAACTAAAATCTTAAGATACATGATCAAATCATGTCAGTGGGGTCTGTGTAACTCAGACAATTGATATCAAGATAGCTGTATTGGTGGTGTAAGGTTTATTCCTTTTCTGAAGCTAAAAACCAACCTGGACAAGTGTTATACAGTTATCAAAATAACAATTTACAATTATACTGGTATACTGGCATCATGTTAATATTGCCAACTCAAATAACTATTATCTTCCTATCTAACAACCATTTACATATTAATGGCTGAGTGATGGCATTAACTGATGCAAGTGGGCATATGTGGTCTAGTGGTTAAGTTTATGGGCTCAGGATTGGAGGGATTCAAGATTCAAACCCCAAAATTGACCCCGTATGTTAGGCCTTTAGCAAGACTATTTACTGCACATTGCTCCAGGTACATAGTACCTGAGTACTGGTTCTACCTAGGAAGTAGGCATTCAAGACGGATTAATATTTAATATAAGTGGGGGGTTTTCAATCAACTATAAATAAATAGGTTTAAACTAAATTTAGTGAGCATATGATTTAATTACATGTATACTGATGTAAAAAGAAATGTACCCCAAGTCTGGTAGATTTTTTGCTAGTGATAACAATGGAAATAATAACAGAACAATGGGTATAAAAATGTTCCATCAAGCTTCTAAGCCAATATATAATATTGATATTTGGCAATAAAACCATTCAATGAGAGAAAATCACCAATACAAATACTATACATTTCTTATTCGAAAGTTTGTATACCAACAACTTATGAATTGTAGAAACATTCTTGAAACTTTCTAGTGCAGTACAATATCTAACTGCTTCGTTTAAATTAAATTCCTAGATTTACATGTTCAGATCGCCAGTAGTCATGGAAACTAAATTAAGACAATATAATATTTCTAGCATTAAGATAATACTCATAAATAAATCCACAAGTTTTAATATGTTTTATCTTGCAATCAAAAAGCCTCTCTCATAGAGCTCCTTCCAAACTCCAGTTTTAAGAAATTATTTTTAATATAAACAAAGGATGTGTCTATAACTGATCCATTGTGGCCGATCTTTGATAAGATTGCTTATATTTGCCAGACTTTCCTAAATAAACTGTTTATCAAAGCAATCCATTTTCATGCATCATTGCCAGTTTCTTTATTTTTAATGACCAGTAGTGTTATTAATGTTAGTTTTTCTGTAAGTTTATCTATGATAAAGTGTCTATACCTTCCTTAGATGGTTTAGGTTTGGCAGATCTCCCTATTTATAAAGTATCAGGGCACATGCAAAGATAAGTGATTAGGGATAAAGAGGGGGTATGAAGAATAACTTTAATGTGATGTTGGCTAGCTGACCTGTAGGGCATCAGTGGTTCTACCCAGAAACTTGTTCCAGGTTTTTCTACCCTTATCATAGCTAGGCATTGCTCACTTTAACCTTAAACTTTGTTGGTGAAAATATATCAAAGCAACAAACAAATTCTTTACTAGTCATGCTCCTTTGATCTGGTACTATATTTAAATAACCATAAAAATGTATGCAAGGATAACATTTAGGTAAACGAGTACTGAAAATACTCAGACAATTTCAATATCAAACTTAATGTCCTGTTAGTAAGTTTTGTATGGCAATTTTTTCATGAATATAATAATGTTTCAAACATCAGGTTTAGTTTAATTTTATTTATGCTGAATACATTTAACATTAATTTTGGGTTTACATGTTTGTTTTGTTTTTTGTTTTTGAAATACATGGCAGCAACCAATTATGACCATTATTGCAATGTCCAGCTTTTTGGTGGAGGAAGACCCCAGACAAATGTCTGAGTACAACTATCGGTGTACCACAAGTCAGCTGGAAGACCATCTCACATTAAGTCTTTCGACCCCAAACAACACTTAAACCCATGCGTTTAGAGGATAAGCAGTCAGAGGAGTTACAAAATGGTGACACTACCATTATGCCACGGGCGCCCCATTTACAAGTTGATTCCTTTTATGAAATCTGTGCATGGCCACAATCAACATTGGAGCTGTGGTATATGGTCTATTATTAAAACAATATTTCCCTTAAATTGACAGTACATTGTCTTCAATAACCAACTTATCTCCTATGTATAAACACATGGATGGTATAAGCCACAAAACTCAGGACTCCAAAGGTATGGCTCAACTCATGTCCAGACCAGAACCACCAAAGTGTTTATCTCTGGGACCCTCAGCTGTTGAAAGATACCAGGATGTTTATAATACCCCAGGAACAACATCCGAAGCCTTTGATATGAACTCAACCCTAGTCATATTACATCATCTATTCAGCAAAAAGATAATGAGATAATACAAAATATTTAAGTATTAAATTGCCAAATATCTCTGCTTACCTTTGTATGAAGTATCATAATAATAAGATAATGCCATCTTAAGTTGTCTGAATCAGTAACTTAACTTTCTTCGGTACCAATGATCAAGATGGGGAGATAACACAAGTCTCAGAGTGTCAGTACTCCATTTCTTTTTCTCACCTAGACTTTATGAGGCATATCATTTTATCTAAGGCTCAAACATTTTAAGTGTATTGGTAAAAGGGTCTCAGAAACTACCAAATGGGGTCCTACCGATATCCACAGTAATCTCCCTTGCGAAGTCAGTTTAGAGTGATTTCCCTTTGGTATTGGGTAGTTCCGGTTTGTTGAGAAAAACGACGATCAAATAAAATATTGAGATTTATCCCTGTGTTCTTAGAGGAATTTTAATGTTCGCTCTATATTCAACGTAGGAAACTGATGCAGAACAGCAGTACAGCCAAAGCTAAGAAGGAAATTATGTATGATAGAGCAAAACTGTTAAAGTCGGAACAGTTTCTCAAGAAACTGTATAGGTGGGGTAAAATAAGTTGGTACTTAATCTTGACAGATCGTCCCGTAATACTGGCGTGTTGCGATTAATTTCGCTATTTTTGTTGTCTTTTTTCGTCATTGATGAGCTGCAGATAATTTGTGTAAGCTTTTAATGTAAATGTGCTGGAAGTGAAGTGATAATTGGAGCAATTCGACTATAGTAATGCATTTTTATACTAGTCATGATTGAAATTAAATGTGTGGCATGTAGGGAGTTGGCAACATATGCAACTTATTTTGGTGTGTGAATTTTTTGCTCTTTTATCCTATTTTCATTAACTCATTGAGCCCTACAGCCAATTAACCAGTCATCCCCTAGAGGCATTTCTCCAGTCATCCCCTACACCTGTTGGGGGTCTTATCTGCCCCTCATGCCTGGTGACACATCTGGTGTGGATTACCGGTCAGTGTAAGATATTGTGGGTGGATGTATACACAACACAATAAACATGTCATTTTGGATATACTCTAAAAGTATATTTTCACATACTTGCAGCACAGAAAGTGCTTTACACAACCGTGTAATTTTTAACACTGTAAGAAAAGAAATACTTCAGAAAAGAAAGAAAATGACTGAAATCCGAAGAACAAGTAAGATTAATAATATCAAAATTAAAACATTTCAAATGATTAAAATAAGATATAATTGACCTCATCAAGTTTTCTTATGTTTATAACGTAAATAACACTTCTTTATTTAAAAAATTATATAATAATTAACTTTAAAACAGTCGGCCGTCTTTAATTGAAAGTTGCGATTTACCGGTAGTTTGAAAAAATAACGCTCTTAAACTTCATATTTGATTTGAAAACTTCCGCTATTTCCAAGCGTTAGCTTTTGTCTTTTGATCTGTTGATATTTGCAATTATATTATAATTGGATCTGACACAGGTAATTCCACAAATCCGCCGATACATGTGCGAATAAATAGGAATTTTAAAGCTAACAGTAAGGCACATCGCCGTTTTTCTTTGTCTCGACCAGTGATAATTTTTGGTCTGCGTTTTGCATTTTTCACGCACATTTCTGGGAAAAAACGCACAGTTTCAAAATATGTGCGCTAAAAAAACGCAATGATTTTCGACAACTAAAAAAAGTTCGAAATTAATACTTTGCGGATGTTGATGCATTTTTTGAGTCTTTGCGTTTGTCTTTGCGTTGTTTAAGTGATTTTTACGCATTAAAAATGTACTATAACACCGGTGACGTAGGTATCATTGGTTCCCGTTTTGGATTGTTATAATTTCATAGTGCGCTCATTAACGTCGAAACCAATATTGTTTTATTTTCGTTTCTGTCATCTGTTCAGCCGAAAGTAAAGCATGCCACCAAATTTTTTTTAAAAAAACCCATTGTTTTCCAAAAAAACCCATTGTTTTCCAACATGTGCACTTTTTTATCCCATTGTTTTGAAACGAAAAATTATCACTGGTCTCGACATAATTAATTCATTGTGTTTACATCCGGGTTACATGAAATTCCAATATATATATTTCAGGCCATAAAAACCTTACATGTGACCACGCTTTTTCTTAATCCACAGCTATTTTCAACATAAAATCGGCGTACTCTCAATATAGTTTACTGTATATAACCGAAACCGGAACTACCCAAAGAAGCACCACCTCGTTCAAGGGAGGTAAATACGTAGCGAAATCAGGGATAACTCCGTATATCGGTAGGACCCCATTAAATTCTTGAGGTATATTAGAGAACTAAACCTGGGCCAAAAGATTCAAGAGGAATTGTTATGACCACTGAGCTAAAGAGACAACTTACTAAAGCAGTTACAAGGTATAAATGTCACAAAGGACAGCAGCACATAAGCTTTGCATATTAAAGAAATTAGACAAAAAACATTTGTTTTCTTTTAGTTTTTAAATTTTAAATTTTACTTTTTTTTAGCATGCTACTGATATCACAACTTATATGAAAACAAATGCTCTGAAATCTCTGACAATCAACTCCAAGTTAAAAAAAAAAAACCTGTTAATTTAGGGTTGTATGTGTCTCTGATAAGAATAAAAAAAAAATATAGTCATTGTTTTTAAAAAAAAATTCAAAATCAAAAGCAGAATAGTACTTAAATGAACATTTTCCAGGATAATCAGGTACGGTCCTTGCATGTTGATTGCAAGTATTAGTAAAATTAGATATTCAATTTTTAATAAAGGGGCTAGAGTACTTGAATTATGCACACACACAAATAATTAAGTGGGGATTGATATATGTAACATTATTATAATACTTAAAGTATGCAAGCAATCATAACAAGATCTTTTTGACATGTTCAACTAATTACATAATTGTTTACAGTTTCCTCCACTGGTTTTTAATTTAGTCTAGGGTAGAATTGTGTCATGTGATCACAACATGTTATCATGGTGAAGGCAGCATTTCATCTGTATAACGACAGAGTGTACACTCAGCTAAACAATAACTTGTTGTCAGACCTATACAAGAAGTGCATGTGTCATCACTCAGACAATAACTTGTTGTCAGACCTATACAAGAAGTGCATGTGTCATCACTCAGCTAAACAATAACTTGTTGTCAGACCTATACAAGAAGTGCATGTGTCATCACTCAGACAATAACTTGTTGTCAGACCTATACAAGAAGTGCATGTGTCATCACTCAGACAATAACTTGTTGTCAGACCTATACAAGAAGTGCATGTGTCATCACTCAGACAATAACTTGTTGTCAGACCTATACAAGAAGTGCATGTGTCATCACTCAGACAATAACTTGTTGTCAGACCTATACAAGAAGTGCATGTGTGATCACTCAGACAATAACTTGTTGTCAGACCTATACAAGAAGTGCATGTGTCATCACTCAGCTAAACAATAACTTGTTGTCAGACCTATACAAGAAGTGCATGTGTCATCACTCAGACAATAACTTGTTGTCAGACCTATACAAGAAGTGCATGTGTCATCACTCAGCTAAACAATAACTTGTTGTCAGACCTATACAAGAAGTGCATGTGTCATCACTCAGACAATAACTTGTTGTCAGACCTATACAAGAAGTGCATGTGTCATCACTCAGACAATAACTTGTTGTCAGACCTATACAAGAAGTGCATGTGTCATCACTCAGACAATAACTTGTTGTCAGACCTATACAAGAAGTGCATGTGTCATCACTCAGACAATAACTTGTTGTCAGACCTATACAAGAAGTGCATGTGCCATCACTCAGCTAAACAATAACTTGTTGTCAGACCTATACAAGAAGTGCATGTGTCATCACTCAGCTAAACAATAACTTGTTGTCAGACCTATACAAGAAGTGCATGTGTCATCACTCAGACAATAACTTGTTGTCAGACCTATACAAGAAGTGCATGTGTCATCACTCAGACAATAACCTGTTGTCAGACCTATACAAGAAGTGCATGTGTCATCACTCAGACAATAACTTGTTGTCAGACCTATACAAGAAGTGCATGTGTCATCACTCAGACAATAACTTGTTGTCAGACCTATACAAGAAGTGCATGTGTCATCACTCAGACAATAACTTGTTGTCAGACCTATACAAGAAGTGCATGTGTCATCACTCAGACAATAACTTGTTGTCAGACCTATACAAGAAGTGCATGTGTCATCACTCAGACAATAACTTGTTGTCAGACCTATACAAGAAGTGCATGTGTCATCACTCAGACAATAACTTGTTGTCAGACCTATACAAGAAGTGCATGTGTCATCACTCAGACAATAACTTGTTGTCAGACCTATACAAGAAGTGCATGTGTCATCACTCAGACAATAACTTGTTGTCAGACCTATACAAGAAGTGCATGTGTCATCACTCAGACCATTGTTTAGTTGTGATAAGCTTAAACAAGCATCAATTAAATTGTGCTGCACTTACAAAACAATATGTTTGGGGTTTTCTACAATTAGTATTTGTCTTGTTTTGCATTGTACTTATACTTTTCATTGTTTTCTTACAAAACTGCCTATCCACACTACTGAAATGTAAACAATGCTCAAGTTCATTCCGATTACAAATAAGACCATGACTATCAATTACATGTACTTGTGGTTTGTACGTCAAGTCGCCAGACTAATCTTTTTTTCAAAACCAGCATTACAGGAAAGAACAGAATCATGTTTCCCCTCCAAAATGTGCATTTGTTATACAACCCTCTGCATGAAGTGGGAAAATGAGTTAATATGTAACTGTATCAAACAGAACATCATTTATTTCATTTATGACTTGTAAATTACTTAAACAAGTAGGTAGTGATGGTGACAAATAACTCCTGACTCCTTGGCCCTGCGTGGGTTCAAGTCCTTGTTGGGGCAAAATGTTTTGTGTAGGAGACGGCATCTATCTGACCTGTGGTACACCAGTAGTTATAGCCAGGCATTTTTATCTTTCTACATCTAACATAATTGAATGATCATAAATGTGTATTTGAAAGAACACAATACAATGTTGGTAAAGTTCAACATATTTCTAAAATACCAAGTACTGATGAAGTCCAGTCATCTAAAAACATCAGCTGTTTGTTTCATTGCTTGTGTAGTGTCAGCTAATTGAAACTTATAAAACATACAAATCTTATTATGTCTGAGAGTATTGAGAGTATTGATTGTAATAATGAAACATGACCAGAATGAACTATCAATCACATTAAAAGGACATTGTTAACATCAATATTACACTTAAGGCTCTTAATATTAAACATAGTCTGCATACACAACTAGTGAGCAACAAAAATCTATTTGTCTTTTAGAAAGCTCGTTATTGTATTATGAGCATTTGTAGTCTTAGTGTTATGACAATGGACACCAGGGAGTCCCGAGTTTGAAGTCCCTGGCCAAACTTAAAAATATTACTCCTTGGGCAATGTTACTTGTAAAATATACTGTACTGTGCTCCAGGAACTAATCCTACCCAAGAAGTAGGCAGTTGGGAGGAATTAACATACCAGGAAAGAACCTGTTACCTAATTAACTTAAAACATTTTGATAACAGTAAGCATTCCACAAACCAAGAACAAATAAAATATGGCTACATGAATGCTACCATCTGCACCTCTGTTATAAAAAACACCAAAACTTCATTGTTTTTTGTTTTGCATCTAAAGAAAACTGTGTATCCCAGAAATCAGAAGTGTTGCTTGAGTTTTTTTCAACAAAAATCCTGAATAGCATCAAAAGATTCTATGTATCACCTAAGACAAGTTTATCAACTTGGGATACCAGACAGGGCTTGTTCCTGACAAGACAATCTCTGCAAGAGTTTCAACAGGCAGGTGTGACCTGGAGAAGTGTCGGGGAGTATTAACCAGGCACAAGTGTGTAAATATAACCTGAGTGAGAGCTGCTGACTTCTTCATATATTTTTCTTTCATTTCTCTTCCAAAGTCTACCTGATACTTGATAAGTCAATGAGACCAATCTAGTACCAGATATAATGGGTTTGGTTGAAAAATATAGGATATTTTGAGGGAACAAGTCAGGTTTACTCCTTATATCTGACACTCTCATTACAAATCCAGCAATGAAACATTATCAACAGGTGAGACTGGCCCATTGGAATTCCAACAAAGAGAGTTTGAGATGTTCCAATGTGATGGAGTGAGCTAAAATTATATCACAGAAATGTTCATGGCATCTTATTATACTGCACGGTTTTGTTTACAAATGAAAAAACAAGATATAAACATTTGTTCACAATATAAAACCAAAAAACTATATAACCAAACTTAACCAAAAGTACAACGTTTCCAGGCAACATTTAACCAATATACCATACCACCTACCACCCCCACCCCCCACCACCACCCCACCCCCTCCCCATACACCACAAAATAAGATCACATGTTCACACAACAAAAAATCTGGTATGCAACCTTCCAGTGATGTCTATTATTATTACTGCCTTCCCAAGATTGGCTGATGTTATCAGTATGACATATCTCACCTTCCATCATTCCAGGACATGCCAGCAATAAAATGTAATTGCTCCACTCCAAATGACAGTTGTGCTCATATTGATATGCAAGGTCATGTGATCAATTCAACCATGTAACAGATCAACAACCACAGTGCTTTAACTGTATTTGTTTGTTTTGGTGCTGGTGCATTTTTTGCTTGATTATTAGAGATTAAATGGACCACATCATTATCATTTTGAAGTGGTTTAGGTATTTAGTAAATTAAGTCTCACCAACACACATCCAGCATCTACTTGAAGCACATCTAGTGCTGCATTGAAATGTGATATAATGTTAATGTCCGACATGAAACATCACCACTTCCTAGATTTTCATATGTCATCACTATGACCTTACCTTTAATGGGCAATTCACGGTAATTGCTCTATTCTTATTGACAGTTGTGGTTGGCATATAGATCTTATATAGACACCATAAAATGTAGCAATCTCCTGTGACAATATGATGAAGGTATACCATGCTTATACCCCCGTGTTTTATATATATATATATATATATTTGTTGATTAATGCCCAACAATAACATTTCAGTCATACTAAGATACAACTTTCTTTGTATTGTTGCTATGTTGTTGGTTGCACAAAAATAGCATAAATCCTGTCTTGAGACTATGAGACAGTCTAACCTCAAAATTTGCAAGTGCATACAGTCACAATTATGAGGAGTGTGCATTTTGTGTGCTTCCAGAGACTTGCTGAAAATGCACTTATCTGCCAAGTTTCACAGGAGCCAAGATGTCCATGTAAATAAGTAGCATGATCCATTGAAAAAGGAAAACATTCATCTTACCCTTAATTTATTTCAAGACAATGACATGACCTTTTGTAGCTTACCTTGGTCTCGAGGCTCTGTTTGTATGCAGCTGGCTCTCAGTACCTGAAAATACAAAATTGAAAAATTTGAATTGTATGTAGTTTTATACTTCTTAAAACTAATTTGTTTGACTACAACAGGCATTATCTGAGCTGAGATGTAAAAATATCTGTAGCTTTAAATGTTTGATCATTGGCATTAAAAATCCACATATATAATATTAGACATTCGACTCTGAATTGAACGATCTTTGGCAAATCAATTGCATCTCTGGGTAGAACCACCGGCGCACCACAAGTCAGCTGGAAGACCTTCTCTCATTAAGTCCTTCACCCCGAACAGGACTCGAACCCAGGCGTTGAGAGGCTAAGCAGTCAGAGGAGTTACAAATCGGTGACTCTACTACATCGCACTGAAATTTAAAAACCCCCAAAAAAACTCCAGAAAAATAGGACTTTAATCCAATGGTTAACAATGTAATCCATCTTGCTACCTGTTCAAAATCTCTTTTATATCAACATCTGAAATATCAGCAAAAGGAGCAATAAAGGATAGACAGACAATCTTTTCCCTTATACCCACCCCTCAACATAAAGAACTTTGTTATAGCCACCCACAACAAACGGAAATTCGAAATTCCGTGTGGGGTATAAAAATCTTCTATCAGCACAATCAACATATCATGTTGAAGCTAAAATATCTAATGCTTACATTTACTCTTACACTGTTAAACATTTACTGATTAGGCAAACAGTGTATATCCAGTTCAGCCAGGACCAACCAGGAACTGTCTGATCAGGATCTTCACTATTTGCTGTTTAGTCTCTAGCATTAGGTCTTGTTACCTTTGCATTAAGGTGTTTGCAAATAAATAACATTATGTCATGTTTTCTAAAGGAGTATCACCAGGGTGTCTGTACAAACCTATAAAACCCTCATCACTCCATCAGTCTAGCTATCTTCATCAATCTAGCATCTATCAGTGACAGCAATAAACATTAAAATCATGCTGATACCTCATGTGCAGCAACTTTTCTGTCCTAATAAATCATAAATCTACCAAAGGAAATTACACCAAGTGCTTACACTCCTGGAACCATGTTCTCTGAACCGCAAATCAGTATTTTATTACTGGGGTACTCCATATCACAGGGAGCCATGTATTTTTTTGTCCACATGTAGAATTCAGAATTTAATTCAGACTTCTTATGCACGTTATATTCTGAGTCTCTTCAGTAAGTTGGAAGCTTTAATGTTATTATTATTTTTTATCCCATTGAATTCTTGTATTTGTTATAAATTGGGATGTAATATTTATTTTAATTAGTAAACGTCCCATCAATGACAACCAATCAGTTGTGAAATCTTGCTTATGAATAAGTAAGGAAATGATACATTGAAACCAGAACCATTTTAACCCGTTCACTCCCCCACCATTAGCAGAGCTCTGGGCAGAAAATGCTTCCTGGAGACCTTATGGTGAAGGGGCTTAGGTTTATAAAATAACTGCTGAAGTAAGGTAACTCTTGCTTTCTTTATCAATCCAAAATATTGTGAACTAGTTTGCTGACAATTTATGTTTGGTCATGTGGTAAAAAAAGACCAGATAAAGTAACATTACATGATGATGTGAGAAAGTAACATTACATGATGATGTGAGAAAGTAACATTACACGATGATGTGAGAAAGTAACATTACATGATGATGTGAGAAAGTAACATTACATGATGATGTGAGAAAGTAACATTACACGATGATGTGAGAAAGTAACATTACATGATGATATGTGAGAAAGTAACATTACATGATGATGTGAGAAAGTAACATTACATGATGATGTGAGAAAGTAACATTACATGATGATGTGAGAAAGTAACATTACATGATGATGTGAGAAAGTAACATTACATGATGATGTGAGAAAGTAACATTACATGATGATGTGAGAAAGTAACATTACACAATGATGTGAGAAAGTAACATTACACAATGATATGAGAAAGTAACATTACATAATGACGTGAGAAAGTAACATTACATAATGATGTGAGAAAGTAACATTACATAATGATATGAGAAAGTAACATTACATGATGATGTGAGAAAGTAACATTACATAATGATGTGAGAAAGTAACATTACATAATGATGTGAGAAAGTAACATTACACAATGATGTGAGAAAGTAACATTACATGATGATGTGAGAAAGTAACATTACACAATGACGTGAGAAAGTAACATTACATAATGATGTGAGAAAGTAACATTACATGATGATGTGAGAAAGTAACATTACATGATGATGTGAGAAAGTAACATTACATGATGATGTGAGAAAGTAACATTACATAATGATGTGAGAAAGTAACATTACATGATGATGTGAGAAAGTAACATTACATGATGATGTGAGAAAGTAACATTACATGATGATGTGAGAAAGTAACATTACATGATGATGTGAGAAAGTAACATTACATGATGATGTGAGAAAGTAACATTACACAATGATGTGAGAAAGTAACATTACATGATGATGTGAGAAAGTAACATTACATGATGAAGTGAGAAAGTAACATTACACAATGATGTGAGAAAGTAACATTACATGATGATGTGAGAAAGTAACATTACATGATGATGTGAGAAAGTAACATTACACAATGATGTGAGAAAGTAACATTACATGATGATGTGAGAAAGTAACATTACACAATGATGTGAGAAAGTAACATTACACAATGATGTAAGAAAGTAACATTACACAATGATGTGAGAAAGTAACATTACATGATGATGTGAGAAAGTAACATTACATGATGATGTGAGAAAGTAACATTACATGATGATGTGAGAAAGTAACATTACACAATGATGTGAGAAAGTAACATTACATGATGATGTGAGAAAGTAACATTACACAATGATGTGAGAAAGTAACATTACATGATGATGTGAGAAAGTAACATTACATGATGATGTGAGAAAGTAACATTACATGATGATGTGAGAAAGTAACATTACATGATGATGTGAGAAAGTAACATTACACAATAATGTGAGAAAGTAACATTACACAATGATGTGAGAAAGTAACATTACATGATGATGTGAGAAAGTAACATTACATAATGATGTGAGAAAGTAACATTACATGATGATGTGAGAAAGTAACATTACACAATGATGTGAGAAAGTAACATTACACAATGATGTGAGAAAGTAACATTACACAATGATGTGAGAAAGTAACATTACATGATGATGTGAGAAAGTAACATTACATGATGATGTGAGAAAGTAACATTACATGATGATGTGAGAAAGTAACATTACACGATGATGTGAGAAAGTAACATTACACAATGATGTGAGAAAGTAACATTACATGATGATGTGAGAAAGTAACATTACACAATGACGTGAGAAAGTAACATTACATGATGATATGTGAGAAAGTAACATTACACAATGACGTGAGAAAGTAACATTACATGATGATGTGAGAAAGTAACATTACATGATGATGTGAGAAAGTAACATTGCACAATGATGTGAGAAAGTAACATTACATGATGATGTGAGAAAGTAACATTACATGATGATGTGAGAAAGTAACATTACATGATGATGTGAGAAAGTAACATTACACAATGATGTGAGAAAGTAACATTACATGATGATGTGAGAAAGTAACATTACATGATGATGTGAGAAAGTAACATTACACAATGATGTGAGAAAGTAACATTACACAATGACGTGAGAAAGTAACATTTCATGATGATATGTGAGAAAGTAACATTACACAATGACGTGAGAAAGTAACATTACATGATGATATGTGAGAAAGTAACATTACATGATGATGTGAGAAAGTAACATTACACAATGATGTGAGAAAGTAACATTACACAATGATGTGAGAAAGTAACATTACATGATGATGTGAGAAAGTAACATTACACGATGATGTGAGAAAGTAACATTACATGATGATGTGAGAAAGTAACATTACATGATGATGTGAGAAAGTAACATTACATGATGATGTGAGAAAGTAACATTACATGATGATGTGAGAAAGTAACATTACATAATGATGTGAGAAAGTAACATTACATGATGATGTGAGAAAGTAACATTACATGATGATGTGAGAAAGTAACATTACATAATGATGTGAGAAAGTAACATTACATGATGATGTGAGAAAGTAACATTACATGATGATGTCAGAAAGTAACATTACATGATAATGTGAGAAAGTAACATTACATAATGATGTGAGAAAGTAACATTACATAATGATGTGAGAAAGTAACATTACATGATGATGTGAGAAAGTAACATTACATAATGATGTGAAAAAGTAACATTACACAATGATGTGAGAAAGTAACATTACATGATGATGTGAGAAAGTAACATTACATAATGATGTGAGAAAGTAACATTACATGATGATGTGAGAAAGTAACATTACATGATGATGTCAGAAAGTAACATTACATGATAATGTGAGAAAGTAACATTACACAATGATGTGAGAAAGTAACATTACACAATGATGTGAGAAAGTAACATTACATGATGATGTGAGAAAGTAACATTACACAATGATGTGAGAAAGTAACATTACACAATGATGTGAGAAAGTAACATTACACAATGATGTGAGAAAGTAACATTACACAATGATGTGAGAAAGTAACATTACACAATGATGTGAGAAAGTAACATTACATGATGTGAGAAAGTAACATTACATGATAATGTGAGAAAGTAACATTACACAATGATGTGAGAAAGTAACATTACACAATGATGTGAGAAAGTAACATTACATGATGATGTGAGAAAGTAACATTACATGATCATGTCAGAAAGTAACATTACACAATGATGTGAGAAAGTAACATTACACAATGATGTGAGAAAGTAACATTACATGATGATGTGAGAAAGTAACATTACATGATGAAGTGAGAAAGTAACATTACATGATGATGTGAGAAAGTAACATTACATGATGATGTGAGAAAGTAACATTACACAATGATGTGAGAAAGTAACATTACACAATGATGTGAGAAAGTAACATTACACAATGATGTGAGAAAGTAACATTACACAATGATGTGAGAAAGTAACATTACACAATGATGTGAGAAAGTAACATTACACACTGATGTGAGAAAGTAACATTACATGATGATGTGAGAAAGTAACATTACATGATGATGTTAAAAAGTAACATTACATGATGAAGTGAGAAAGTAACATTACACAATGATGTGAGAAAGTAACATTACACAATGATGTGAGAAAGTAACATTACACAATGATGTGAGAAAGTAACATTACACAATGATGTGAGAAAGTAACATTACATGATGATGTGAGAAAGTAACATTACACAATGATGTGAGAAAGTAACATTACACAATGATGTGAGAAAGTAACATTACACAATGATGTGAGAAAGTAACATTACACAATGATGTGAGAAAGTAACATTACATGATGATGTGAGAAAGTAACATTACATGATGATGTTAAAAAGTAACATTACATGATGAAGTGAGAAAGTAACATTACACAATGATGTGAGAAAGTAACATTACACAATGATGTGAGAAAGTAACATTACACAATGATGTGAGAAAGTAACATTACATGATGATGTTAAAAAGTAACATTACACAATGATGTGAGAAAGTAACATTACACAATGATGTGAGAAAGTAACATTACATGATGATGTTAAAAAGTAACATTACACAATGATGTGAGAAAGTAACATTACACAATGATGTGAGAAAGTAACATTACACAATGATGTGAGAAAGTAACATTACACAATGATGTGAGAAAGTAACATTACACAATGATGTGAGAAAGTAACATTACACAATGAAGTGAGAAAGTAACATTACACAATGATGTGAGAAAGTAACATTACACAATGATGTGAGAAAGTAACATTACACGATGATGTGAGAAAGTAACATTACACAATGATGTGAGAAAGTAACATTACACGATGATGTGAGAAAGTAACATTACACAATGATGTGAGAAAGTAACATTACATGATGATGTTAAAAAGTAACATTACATGATGAAGTGAGAAAGTAACATTACACAATGATGTGAGAAAGTAACATTACACAATGATGTGAGAAAGTAACATTACACAATGATGTGAGACAGTAACATTACACAATGATGTGAGAAAGTAACATTACATGATGATGTGAGAAAGTAACATTACATGATGATGTGAGAAAGTAACATTACATGATGATGTGAGAAAGTAACATTACACAATGATGTGAGAAAGTAACATTACATGATGATGTGAGAAAGTAACATTACACAATGATGTGAGAAAGTAACATTACATGATGATGTGAGAAAGTAACATTACATGATGATGTGAGAAAGTAACATTACATGATGATGTGAGAAAGTAACATTACATGATGAAGTGAGAAAGTAACATTACACAATGATGTGAGAAAGTAACATTACACAATGATGTGAGAAAGTAACATTACATGATGATGTGAGAAAGTAACATTACATGACGATGTGAGAAAGTAACATTACATGATAATGTGAGAAAGTAACATTACACAATAATGTGAGAAAGTAACATTACATGATGATGTGAGAAAGTAACATTACATGATAATGTGAGAAAGTAACATTACACAATGATGTGAGAAAGTAACATTACATGATGATGTGAGAAAGTAACATTACATGATGAAGTGAGAAAGTAACATTACACAATGATGTGAGAAAGTAACATTACACAATGATGTGAGAAAGTAACATTACACGATGATGTGAGAAAGTAACATTACACAATGATGTGAGAAAGTAACATTACATGATGATGTGAGAAAGTAACATTACACAATGATGTGAGAAAGTAACATTACACAATGATGTGAGAAAGTAACATTACATGATGATGTGAGAAAGTAACATTACACAATGATGTGAGAAAGTAACATTACATGATGATGTGATTACATGATGATGTGAGAAAGTAACATTACACAATGATGTGAGAAAGTAACATTACATGATGATATGAGAAAGTAACATTACACAATGATGTGAGAAAGTAACATTACACAATGATGTGAGAAAGTAACATTACATGATGATGTGAGAAAGTAACATTACATAATGATGTGAGAAAGTAACATTACACAATGATGTGAGAAAGTAACATTACACAATGATGTGAGAAAGTAACATTACACAATGATGTGAGAAAGTAACATTACATGATGATGTGAGAAAGTAACATTACATGATGATGTGAGAAAGTAACATTACATGATGATGTGAGAAAGTAACATTACATGATGATGTGAGAAAGTAACATTACATGATGATGTGAGAAAGTAACATTACATGATGATGTGAGAAAGTAACATTACATGATGATGTGAGAAAGTAACATTACATGATGAAGTGAGAAAGTAACATTACATGATAATGTGAGAAAGTAACATTACATGATAATGTGAGAAAGTAACATTACATGATGATGTTAAAAAGTAACATTACATGATGATGTGAGAAAGTAACATTACACAATGATGTGAGAAAGTAACATTACATGATGATGTGAGAAAGAAACATTACATGATGATGTGAGAAAGCAACATTACATGATGAAGTGAGAAAGTAACATTACATGATGATGTGAGAAAGTAACATTACATGATGATGTGAGAAAGTAACATTACATGATGATGTGAGAAAGTAACATTACATGATGATGTGAGAAAGTAACATTACACAATGATGTGAGAAAGTAACATTACACTATGATGTGAGAAAGTAACATTACATGATGATGTGATTACATGATGATGTGAGAAAGTAACATTACATGATGATGTGAGAAAGAAACATTACATGATGATGTGAGAAAGTAACATTACATGATGATGTGAGAAAGTAACATTACACAATGATGTGAGAAAGTAACATTACATGATGATGTGAGAAAGTAACATTACATGATGATGTGAGAAAGTAACATTACACAATGACGTGAGAAAGTAACATTACACAATGATGTGAGAAAGTAACATTACACAATGACGTGAGAAAGTAACATGACATGATGATGTGAGAAAGCAACATTACCTGATGATGTGAGAAAGCAATATTACACAATGATGTAAGAAAGTAATATTACACAATGATGTGAGAAAGTAACATTACACAATGACGTGAGAAAGTAACATTACACAATGATGTGAGAAAGTAACATTACATGATGATGTGAGAAAGTAACATTACATGATGATGTGAGAAAGTAACATTACATGATGATGTGAGAAAGTAACATTACATGATGACTTGAGAAAGTAACATTACACAATGATGTGAGAAAGTAACATTACATGATGATGTGAGACAGTAACATTACACAATGACGTGAGAAAGTAACATTACACAATGACGTGAGAAAGTAACATTACACAATGATGTGAGAAAGTAACATTACACAATGACGTGAGAAAGTAACATTACACAATGACGTGAGAAAGTAACATTACACAATGATGTGAGAAAGTAACATTACATGATGATGTGAGAAAGTAACATTACATGATGATGTGAGAAAGTAACATTACATGATGATGTGAGAAAGTAACATTACATGATGATGTGAGAAAGTAACATTACACAATGATGTGAGAAAGTAACATTACATGATGATGTGAGAAAGTAACATTACACAATGATGTGAGAAAGTAACATTACATGATGATGTGAGAAAGTAACATTACATGATGATGTGAGAAAGTAACATTACATGATGATGTGAGAAAGTAACATTACATGATGAAGTGAGAAAGTAACATTACACAATGATGTGAGAAAGTAACATTACATGATGATGTGAGAAAGTAACATTACACAATAATGTGAGAAAGTAACATTACATGATGATGTGAGAAAGTAACATTACACAATGATGTGAGAAAGTAACATTACACAATGATGTGAGAAAGTAACATTACACAATGATGTGAGAAAGTAACATTACATGATGATGTGAGAAAGTAACATTACATGATGATGTGAGAAAGTAACATTACACAATGATGTGAGAAAGTAACATTACACAATGATGTGAGAAAGTAACATTACACAATGATGTGAGAAAGTAACATTACATGATGATGTGAGAAAGTAACATTACATGATGATGTGAGAAAGTAACATTACATGATGATGTGAGAAAGTAACATTACATGATGATGTGAGAAAGTAACATTACACAATGATGTGAGAAAGTAACATTACATGATGATGTGAGAAAGTAACATTACACAATGATGTGAGAAAGTAACATTACACAATGACGTGAGAAAGTAACATTACGCAATGATGTGAGAAAGTAACATTACACGATGATGTGAGAAAGTAACATTACATGATGATGTGAGAAAGTAACATTACATGATGATGTGAGAAAGTAACATTACACAATAATGTGAGAAAGCAACATTACACAATGATGTGAAAAAGTAACATTACACGATGATGTGAGAAAGTAACATTACACAATGACGTGAGAAAGTAACATTACATATGGCTGTAATCCCTCACCATTACAGTTCTCACTGTTTGTTCTGCATAGACTGCTCACCCAATTATGCAACCACTGTGCAAGTACTTGTATGGGTCAGTTATAATTTTCAGCAAGCACCAAAAACAATGCAAACACATCTTTCAGAAACAGTTCTGTATAGCCTCATATATGTATTCCATGTGGAAAGTAAATGTAATACTTAAGTAATTAATGCAGTAATGTAATAATTATTACAAATGTAATACTGTGGTAGTTATTTCAAACGTAATACTCTGGCAGTTATTACATATGTAATACTGTGAAAGCATTTTATTTCGTGGGGCAGAAATTTCATTGTTTGAAGAGGACGGGCATATTCGTGGGTACTTGATTTCGTGGATTGCCCTACCCACGAAAATAAAAAAAATACCTTCGATTTTTGACAGATGCGAAACTGAGGCCTAACACTGAAACAGGGTCAATTGTGAAACTACGGATTAGCTAGTGACTCTGCCTATTGTCTTACGTCACGCCTGGTGATATTGATCCACGGCAGCCGGTCAATGTTTTCACAGCCGAGTCTCATCAGACGACTTTTATGACATCTGTCAATTAGCGTGTCATTTAAGGGATTATAATCATAAAGATGTTCGGGGCGCGGGTTCTTTTAAGGGTCTAATTTAACGAAGCCATTGACTGTCAATTAACGCCAATTAGCGTACTATGCAAACTGACACAAAACAGACCCTTGAGTAAACACCCTACACCTATAAAGTTTATAGTGCTCGTGTATATATTACAGTATAAAATTACTTAGCATAGATCGTTTTTTATGATTAAATGGCTTATGTTCGTAAACATGTTTTATCGTTCTATGTCAATACAATGTAAATAAAGTGTGGTGAAATCGTCTGTTTGTTTGAGCTTTATGTCCTGTTTAGTAAAAATATGTTGACATGATTTACAAGTAAATCTAGCATTCGAAAGTCTAACCGAGGGGATTTTATATCGTTGGTACTTAAATTTGTGGATTGACTTGCCCACGAATTCCACGAAATTAAATGCCCCACGAAATTAAATGCTTTCACAATATCATATAGCAATAATTATAAAAAAAAAAATTGTAGAGGTCAATATATAGTGTCAAGGACCAGGGTAATATAATATTGAGCAAGGACGCAGTCCGAGGTCAACATCACATTACCCAGGCAAGGCAAAAAGATGTCAATCCAATTCACTAGCGTTTAAAGTCCATTCTCAGACTTTCTCCTTGAAAAATGATCACTAAAAGCATTCAATGATACGGAGGTAACACTTTTTGTTTTTATAATATCTTATCTTACTGTTACCAAATTATCATCAGACAAACTGTCTATTTATTTTACTGGACACATGTAATTGTAACAACAGTGCATGTAAAACGAACACAATTATCAGTATTATGTTCTCTGTGCTCATGTGAAAATATTCTCAAGTCAATATCACTTTCTATTTACTCACACATGACCAGGTCTCGACCTGTCAAATTGCTTTCAATTCAAAGGTAATGTAATATTACAAACTAAATACTGTAGTAATTATTATATTGCATGGACTCTATACACTTACCCACAGTAGCCTAGTAGTTTCTATTTTAAGGTTCCAGGTCACATATAACAAGAAACAGTGCATATACAGTATGAAACACTTAACCTCTCTGCATTAACTACTAAACAGAAATTTGAAACAAATGTTAATGCACTAAGTTTGATAAGACTGCTTTCAGTCCGAGATTTATCGCTGGACAAATGTTTATGCAGTTTAATCAGACTGCTCCCAGCCCCATGATTTATCACTTAACAAATGTTTATGCAGTTTAATCAGACTGCTCCCAGCCCCATGATTTATCACTGGACAAATGTTTATGCACAAAGTTTAATCAGACTGATCCAAGCCCCAAGATTTATCACTTAACAAATGTTTATGCACAATATTTAATCAGACTGATCCCAGCCCCAAGATTTATCTCTTAACAAATGTTTATGCACAAAGTTTAATCAGACTGATCCCATCCCCAAGATTTATCACTGGACAAATGTTTATGCAGTTTGATCAGACTGATCCCAGCTCTTTGATTTATCCCTGGACAAATGTTTATGCAGTTTGATCAGACTGAGCCCAGCCCTTTGATTTATCACTGGACAAATGTTTATGCAGTTTGATCAGACTGATTCCAGCCCTTTGATTTATCCCTGGACAAATGTTTATGCAGTTTGATCAGACTGATCCCAGCCCTTTGATTTATCACTGGACAAATGTTTATGCAGTTTGATCAGACTGATCCCAGCCCTTTGATTTATCACTGGACAAATGTTTATGCAGTTTGATCAGACTGATCCCAGCCCTTTGATTTATCACTGGACAAATGTTTATGCAGTTTGATCAGTCTGATCCCAGCCCTTTGATTTATCACTGGACAAATGTTTATGCAGTTTGATCAGACTGATCCCAGCCCTTTGATTTATCACTGGACAAATGTTTATGCAGTAAGTTTGATCAGACTGCTTCCAGCACAGAAATTTATCACTTGTGTACAAGGTATCAATAGCAGTACAGATCCTACATAATAAAATGCATGTGATATAAAACCTAAAACGAGGCATTAAACTTGTTTACTGCAGCAGTACAACATAAACAAATTACTGGCTGAAGCCCCCTGAAGAAAGACAAGGCAGCTCTATTTCTATAATTGTCGTTAAATGAAATTTACTCCTCTCAGTCTGGCTGCTTTGAATTAATTTTGCTAAAATGCAAATTTCTCCTGGTAGAAAATTACTTAAAAGTTATCTTGTAACATTAAATTTTGTTATTAAAAATAACTGTTTTTATATCTTCGTGTCAAGGTATGCTAAAAGTATGAGCAGGTGGTGATTGTCAGCCTAGTATGTATGAGCAGATGGTGATTGTCAGCCTAGTATGTATGAGCAGATGGTGATTGTCAGCCTAGTATGTTGAGCAGATGGTGATTGTCAGCCTAGTATGTATGAGCAGAAGGGGATTGTCAGCCTAGTATGTATGAGCAGGTGGTGATTGTCAGCCTAGTATGTATGAGCAGGTGGTGATTGTCAGCCTAGTATGTATGAGCAGATGGTGATTGTCAGCCTAGTATGTATAAGCAGATGGTGAGTGTCAGCCTAGTATGTTGAGCAGGTGGTTATTGTCAGCCTAGTATGTATGAGCAGAGTGTGATTGTCAGCCTAGTATGTATGAGCAGGTGGTGATTGTCAGCCTAGTATGTATGAGCAGAGTGTGATTGTCAGCCTAGTATGTATGGGCAGATGGTGAGTGTCAGCCCAGTATGTATGGGCAGATGGTGATTGTCAGCCTGGTATGTATGGGCAGATGGTGAGTGTCAGCCCAGTATGTATGAGCAGGTGGTGAGTGTCAGCCTTGTATGTATAAGCAGGTGGTGATTGTCAGCCTAGTATGTATGAGCAGATGGTGATTGTCAGCCCAGTATGTATGAGCAGATGGTGATTGTCAGCCCAGTATGTATGAGCAGATGGTGAGTGTCAGCCATACTATAGTATGTATGAGCAGATGGTGAGTGTCAGCCTTGTATGTATGAGCAGGTGGTGATTGTCAGCCTAGTATGTATGAGCAGATGGTGATTGTCAGCCCAGTATGTATGAGCAGATGGTGAGTGTCAGCCTAGTATGTATGAGCAGATGGTGATTGTCAGCCTAGTATGTATGAGCAGATGGTGATTGTCAGCCCAGTATGTATGAGCAGATGGTGAGTGTCAGCCTAGTATGTATGAGCAGATGGTGATTGTCAGCCCAGTATGTATGAGCAGATAGTGAGTGTCAGCCTAGTATGTATGAGCAGATGGTGATTGTCAGCCTAGTATGTATGAGCAGATGGTGATTGTCAGCCCAGTATGTATGAGCAGATGGTGATTGTCAGCCCAGTATGTATGAGCAGATGGTGAGTGTCAGCCTGGTATGTATGAGCAGATGGTGAGTGTCAGCCTAGTATGTATGAGCAGATGGTGAGTGTCAGCCTTGTATGTATGAGCAGGTGGTGATTGCCAGCCTAGTATGTATGAGCAGATGGTGATTGTGAGCCCAGTATGTATGAGCAGATGGTGATTGTCAGCCTGGTATGTATGAGCAGATGGTGATTGTCAGCCTAGTATGTATGAGCAGATGGTGATTGTCAGCCCAGTATGTATGAGCAGATGGTGATTGTCAGCCTAGTATGTATAAGCAGATGGTGATTGTCAGCCTAGTATGTATGAGCAGATGGTGATTGTCAGCCCAGTATGTATGAACAGATGGTGATTGTCAGCCTAGTATGTATGACCAGGTGGTGATTGTCAGCCTAGTATGTATGAGCAGATGGTGATTGTCAGCCCAGTATGTATGAGCAGATGGTAATTGTCAGCCTAGTATGTATGAACAGATGGTGATTGTCAGCCTAGTATGTATGACCAGGTGGTGATTGTCAGCCCAGTATGTATGAGCAGATGGTGATTGTCAGCCTAGTATGTATGAGCAGATGGTGATTGTCAGCCTAGTATGTATGAACAGATGGTGATTGTCAGCCTAGTATGTATGACCAGGTGGTGATTGTCAGCCTAGTATGTATGAGCAGGTGATGATTGTCAGCCTAGTATGTATGAGCAGAGTGTGATTGTCAGCCTAGTATGTATGAGCAGATGGTGATTGTCAGCCTTGTATGTATGAGCAGATGGTGATTGTCAGCCCAGTATGTATGAGCAGATGGTGATTGTCAGCCTAGTATGTATGAACAGATGGCGATTGTCAGCCTAGTATGTATGAGCAGATGGTGAGTGTCAGCCTTGTATGTATGAGCAGGTGGTGATTGCCAGCCTAGTATGTATGAGCAGATGGTGATTGTGAGCCCAGTATGTATGAGCAGATGGTGATTGTCAGCCTGGTATGTATGAGCAGATGGTGATTGTCAGCCTAGTATGTATGAGCAGATGGTGATTGTCAGCCCAGTATGTATGAGCAGATGGTGATTGTCAGCCTAGTATGTATAAGCAGATGGTGATTGTCAGCCTAGTATGTATGAGCAGATGGTGATTGTCAGCCCAGTATGTATGAACAGATGGTGATTGTCAGCCTAGTATGTATGACCAGGTGGTGATTGTCAGCCTAGTATGTATGAGCAGATGGTGATTGTCAGCCCAGTATGTATGAGCAGATGGTAATTGTCAGCCTAGTATGTATGAACAGATGGTGATTGTCAGCCTAGTATGTATGACCAGGTGGTGATTGTCAGCCCAGTATGTATGAGCAGATGGTGATTGTCAGCCTAGTATGTATGAGCAGATGGTGATTGTCAGCCTAGTATGTATGAACAGATGGTGATTGTCAGCCTAGTATGTATGACCAGGTGGTGATTGTCAGCCTAGTATGTATGAGCAGGTGATGATTGTCAGCCTAGTATGTATGAGCAGAGTGTGATTGTCAGCCTAGTATGTATGAGCAGATGGTGATTGTCAGCCTAGTATGTATGAGCAGATGGTGATTGTCAGCCCAGTATGTATGAGCAGATGGTGATTGTCAGCCTAGTATGTATGAGCAGATGGTGATTGTCAGCCTAGTATGTATGAGCAGATGGTGATTGTCAGCCTAGTATGTATGAGCAGATGGTGATTGTCAGCCCAGTATGTATGAGCAGATGGTGAGTGTCAGCCTAGTATGTATGAGCAGAGTGTGATTGTCAGCCTAGTATGTATGAGCAGATGGTGATTGTCAGCCTAGTATGTATAAGCAGATGGTGATTGTCAGCCTAGTATGTATGAGCAGATGGTGATTGTCAGCCTAGTATGTATGAGCAGATGGTGTCAGCCCAGTATGTATGAGCAGGTGATGATTGTCAGCCCAGTATGTATGAGCAGATGGTGATTGTCAGCCTAGTATGTATGAACAGATGGCGATTGTCAGCCTAGTATGTATGAGCAGATGATGATTGTCAGCCTTGTATGTATGGGCAGGTGGTGATTGTCAGCCTGGTATGTATGAGCAGATGGTGATTGTCAGCCTGGTATGTATGAGCAGATGGTGAGTGTCAGCCTTGTATGTATGAGCAGATGGTGATTGTCAGCCTGGTATGTATGAGCAGATGGTGAGTGTCAGCCTTGTATGTATGAGCAGATGGTGATTGTCAGCCTGGTATGTATGAGCAGATGGTGATTGTCAGCCCAGTATGTATGAGCAGATGGTGAGTGTCAGCCCAGTATGTATGAGCAGGTGATGATTGTCAGCCTAGTATGTATAAGCAGATGGTGAGTGTCAGCCCAGTATGTATGAGCAGATGGTGATTGCCAGCCTAGCATGTATGAACAGATGGTGAGTGTCAGCCCAGTATGTATGAGCAGATGGTGATTGTCAGCCCAGTATGTATGAGCAGGTGATGATTGTCAGCCTAGTATGTATAAGCAGATGGTGAGTGTCAGCCCAGTATGTATGAGCAGATGGTGAGTGTCAGCCCAGTATGTATGAGCAGATGGTGATTGTCAGCCTAGTATGTATGAGCAGATGGTGAGTGTCAGCCCAGTATGTATGAGCAGATGGTGAGTGTCAGCCCAGTATGTATGAGCAGATGGTGAGTGTCAGCCCAGTATGTATGAGCAGATGGTGAGTGTCAGCCCAGTATGTATGAGCAGGTGATGATTGTCAGCCTAGTATGTATAAGCAGATGGTGAGTGTCAGCCCAGTATGTATGAGCAGATGGTGATTGTCAGCCTAGTATGTATGAGCAGATGGTGATTGTCAGCCCAGTATGTATGAGCAGATGGTGATTGTCAGCCTAGTATGTATGAGCAGGTGATGATTGTCAGCCTAGTATGTATGAGCAGATGGTGATTGTCAGCCTAGTATGTATGAGCAGATGGTGATTGTCAGCCTAGTATGTATGAGCAGATGATGATTGTCAGCCTAGTATGTATGAGCAGATGGTGATTGTCAGCCTAGTATGTATGAGCAGATGGTGATTGTCAGCCTAGTATGTATGAGGCAGATGGTGATTGTCAGCCAGTATGTATAGCAGGTGATTGTCAGCCCAGTATGTATGAGCAGGTGATGATTGTCAGCCCAGTATGTATGAGCAGATGGTGAGTGTCAGCCTAGTATGTATGAGCAGATGGTGATTGTCAGCCTAGTATGTATGAGCAGATGGTGATTGTCAGCCTAGTATGTATGAGCAGATGATGATTGTCAGCCTAGTATGTATGAGCAGATGGTGATTGTCAGCCTAGTATGTATGAGCAGATGGTGATTGTCAGCCTAGTATGTATGAGCAGATGGTGATTGTCAGCCTAGTATGTATGAGCAGATGGTGATTGTCAGCCTAGTATGTATGAGCAGATGGTGATTGTCAGCCCAGTATGTATGAGCAGGTGATGATTGTCAGCCCAGTATGTATGAGCAGATGGTGAGTGTCAGCCTAGTATGTATGAGCAGATGGTGATTGTCAGCCTAGTATGTATGAGCAGATGGTGATTGTCAGCCTAGTATGTATGAGCAGATGGTGTCAGCCTAGTATGTATGAGCAGGTGGTGAGTTTCAGCCTAGTATGTATGGGCAGATGCTACACTATGTTACACTAATAAATCATACAAATGATATGACTCATACTTAATTGCAAGAAAGAGAACAATGCCTGGTTGATCATCAAGAAACACTTCAAATTATTTTTGTTTATTTCCCCACTACATAATTATAGAATTGCAAACAAGATCAAATGTAGTTGTATAATGATAACATACTAGTGCTCTACATGTAATTCACATCACTTTCTTACATCTATAATCAGTATTGCAAAGATAATGAAAGAGAAAAGGAAACAAAAGACAATCAATTACACAATGAAATAAAATTACTCAATGGGCAGAAATAACAAACATGTACATAAATGTCTTGGTAAGCTGCTTTTATTTCTGGAAAATAAAGTTGAACAATAATCCCATTTTAACAACTAACATTACATGTACAGTCAGCCTATTCAGAAATGCTAAAGTCAGTATTTTTAATATTTAATACAATGTGACACGTTTGAGGTATCATTTTCTTTGCTCATGTTTTGTATGTGATTTTACATTATGTATACTTTGACTGAAAAAAGTCGCACTGGTACATTGTAACTACTCTCATTGCTAAGCCCCCAAACATGTGGGTTCAAGTCCCGTTCAGGTCAAAGGACTGAATGTGGTAAATCTATCAATCAACCTGCTTTGCTCCAGTGGTTCTACCCAGACATTTGTCTGGGATCTTCCTCTGCTAAAATAGCTGGATATCACTATTATGACCGTAATAACATTAATAATTGACTGCAAAGTATATCAAAAACAAAACTTTGACTAAGAAAATCACTAACCCTTAAAATGATATACTGCCATTATTGGTGGTGATTCACACAGGATAAACACCAGAGTAGAAGCACTAGCTCATCATGGCTCAGATGTAAATACACCAGTAAATGGTGTTGTTTGTTCATGTTTAAGAGAGAAGTGGACACACAACATTGTTCAGAAAGATAAATTATCCTGTATATAAAGGTTTGTTGTTGCTTTTATTTTTGTTTTATCATTTTGCTGTTATTTAGAAATACAATTATGTTTATAACAGCAACATCCAGATATGTCTGGAACCACTAGAACATCCCAGGTAGGCTGGAAGTACTTCCACAATAAATCCTTACCTTTGTTAGATCAGACTGACAAAGTAATGGATATTATATTGATGTCCAGCTTTAAATGGCAGAGGAATAGTAAGCCAGAAAAATATCTGGGTAGAACCAGAGCAGACTTAAAGATCTCCACACAGGCGCCCCTTTACATAAAGGAACATAATACTTTAAAAACAAATATTGTTGTTTATGACAATCAAAGCAATCTCCAATTGAAATATTTCTTAATGTGATGTCCCAACAAACTAAAAACACAATGTACATACAAGTGAAGCATGACATATCAAATCAACAAGTCATTTTAATCATTTTATATCAAAGAAATATTTATTATCTGCAACAGTTCAAAAAAAATAAAAATGTGTTCTGTACTCTAAATTAGATGCTTTTGACAAATATTCATCAATCAAAATTAATAAATGAACTTGGGAAGCAATGCCACTCTAATTAAACGAACGTGTAATAATGGAGACATCAGAAGAAAGGAACATTCTAAGATAGAATTTTAAGAATCTAGGAAAATTAGAAAGAATGAAGAGAATTTGTGTCATGGAGATGCATTCTTGATTAAAACCAGCTGTAAGATGTAAATGAATAAGGATCATGATAAAGCCTGGTACTATTCTTTGAATATTTGGTTAATTGAAAAATGACTTACAATGTTCTGACTTTGCAATGCTCAATATAAGGTCTGTGAGGATAATTAATTACATAAATGGAACAAGAAGTAAGGTTCTCGGTGCTAGTGCTTTGTGGGGTCATTCCCAATTAAGAATAGCTGTAAGTTGCTGCATGGTATTAACTTTTTGTACAATTTAAACTAAAACTAAGGAAAAACACAGGGAAATAGAGATTTTTTATTCAAATTGAATACAAAGAATTGAATGCATGACTTTCACAAGTTATTGTTACCTATGGACAATGTCTTCCATGAAATATTTGTCATAAGCATTGTTTTTTTTTAAATATTACTTTAAGTTTTGGATATTAACTATTTTTTTCCGATTTTCACCCATATACTGCATAAAGACACACTTTACTTATATACTGTATGATGACTGAGTATAAGTAAAGGCACAGTGGGCATAGTACCATAGTAATGCATTGCGGCATACCATCACAATGAAAGCACCATAAGATATCTGCAGGAAGTGAAGATTGTCCCAAATTTAAAGAAATGACACTGCAATCCCTAAATGTACGACATTAAATATAATCTTGACCTTGAAGGATGCAATATATTTGCATTTCAAGTAAAGGAAGACGGTGAAGTTATAATAGATAACTGTGAAAAACAGCAATGTTATGGTAGAGATAATAATATGTAGCATAAGTAGTCATTGAAACAAGAGGGACACGATAGCCCTTAATCGCTCACCTGATGACACAGGCTTTTGGTAGGCTTAAATCTGCCATCAAGTAATTAAGAATTATTTACTTTAGAAATCTTTGGTGAAGATTGGACCATTAGTGTGGCCACTGGGTTTATTACATTTTCTAGATGTTTTCCAAGTTACCTACTGAATACACATGACCCACTTCAAAACAAATGTAAGATTTCATACTGGCAAATACTCTGACCACGGTTGGTGAAGATTTGGCCATCAATGTGGCCTCTAAGTGTTTTCACAAGGTTTTTCTAAAGTGACCTACTTTTTGTTCCCACATGACCCAACAAAATACTCATCCAAGATTTCACCAGACAAACAATCTGATCAAGTTTGGTGAAGATTGGCCTATAAATGTGGTCTCTAGTGAGTTCACAAGCTCCATTTGAGCACATTGTGCTCAGGTGATGAGTGGGACCATTAGTGTGGCCACTTGGATGATAAGATTTTCTAGAATTTTTACCAAGTAACCTACTGAATCCACATGACCCAGTTCAAAACATATCTAAGATTTCATACTGGCAAAGATTCTGGCCAAGTTTGATGAAGATTGGGCCATCAATGAGGCCTTTAGTGTGTTCACGAGGGTTTTCTAAGATTTGGCCTAGTGACCTACTTTTTCACCCCATGTGACCCAGTTATGAACCCATCCAAACTTTCATCCAGGCAAACATTCTGACCAAGTTTGGTGAAGACTGGGATATAAATGTGGCCTCTACTATGTTCACAAGCTATTTCTAAGACTGGACCTAGTGTTCTACTTTTTGACCCCATGTGACTCAGTTACAAACTCTTCCAAGATTTCATGCAGGCAAACATTCTGACCAAGTTTGGTGAAGATTTACTATAAATCTGGCCTCTAGAGTCTTCACAATCTTTTCTAAAATTTTACTTAGTGACCTCCTGTGCATAAGCATGGGTAATGACCAATAGAAATTACATGGGTAGTTCTGTCTTTGGGACGATCATCTCTTGGATATAGCTGGTGCAATTATATGTACAGAATGTGAATGTTTGTACTTTGAAAGAATTATATGTATATACAATAAAAGAAGAACTTCACTTTGAAAGCTCTAAGTGTAGTGTACAAGATTATCTATACAACTGTTCCTGCATTTTTCAACAAAAACATGAAATTCTGTTGTTATGATGTTGTCACAGGCACTGACATGTTGTTGTTTTTTTGTTTTCACTTCACGCATCCCAAAGATTTGTGATTAATGCGAGGCACTATAATATGGGAAATTATACTGAGAGCCATCTTCATTAAATTTGGTACATCTTGAATTGAACCTGTAACCTCTCTCACATGAAGACTGATACTCTACCTATTGTGCATTTTTGTGGGGATGTCCACATACATTAGTAAGAAAGCTTCCTGCGTCAATTATAGCTAGACGTTGCTATATATGACCATACATGACACTGTTATGATTTTCAAAAGAAGAAACAAACAACCTATGGTAACAAAACGTCTTGTCCTAAAGCAGTTTCTTGTGACACTGATGCTAGATAGATAATATTGAACCTAGCCCTTACTGCAATATTTGACATCAAACCTACAATACCTGTAATAGGAACATGACAAAGTAAAGCCCATTTTTACTGGCTATAATTTGCACAACATGTCTTCATTCAAACGTCTGGCAAGCGCCTACTACTCATTACAGTGTAACTGGACTGTCTGTGCATACTGAAAAAATCCAGGCTTATGGTTACATTTCCATGTGGAAGCTGGCTGATCTGTGTTTACAATATTTACCCAAACCTGAGCAATTTGTGCGTACAAGTTCAATGGCAAGGTGATCACTGGTATCATATATATCCAACTCCTGGGTCAGCTTGTACTGTTATTTATTGATTTGATCAGCAGCCAACAACCTGCCTCATCAAGATTCCAATCACAAAACATAATCAAAACAGAATGATGACGAACTGTGACCATGATTTCTTAACTAATCAGTTAGAGATTTAATATTTCTGTTGTTTTTTTAATAAAACTTGTTCATGTCATACAAGTAACCAGGATATTAACCCATTCACTCAACTCATGCAAGTTGAGTTAATTTATTCCCATCAACAGCCAACTTCCTGGATAGAACCAGTACTGAGGTTGTGATATATTGCCTTTCCAAGCTCTTACATCTCATGGTTGGTCTGATGTCTGAACCAGATATAGTTACTGATCACTGGTTCTACCCAGGCAGAGGACAGTCAAGAGGGATTAATATAAAATTTTGTTTCTCAATCCACCATAAAGAAATATTGTAAACTTATCTCAATAGCAGATGGTTTTAGTATTGTTATGTGTTTGTTTTGTTTTTGAGATATATCGCAGCGACCAATTATGATCATTATAGCAACGCCCAGCGATTTTTGTGGAGAAAGACAAATGTCTTGGTAGAACCACCGGTGCACTGCAGTACAGCTGGAAAACCTTCCCAGATTAAGTCCATTGCCCAGAACCGGACTCGAACCCATGCAGTGGGAGGCTAAGCAATCAAAGGAGTTACAAATCGCCGACTCTACTACTATGCCCACTGTTGTTATGTGTGTTTAGGGGAGATATTGTTCACAAAATGCCAAAAATAGACAACGAACTATCGATTATCAACATGTAAAACTATAAAACTATGAAAAAATACCTTTTCATATGCATGTAAGAACACCAATATGTTACCCAAGACATTGTAACAACTTCAAGCTAGCAGCACTTACATCTTACAAAGCTATGAATACACAACAGCTTGTACAGAAAATGTGGAACAAATCTGGCACTGGCAATATCAGCAAGCTGTAACCTTGTGATGTAATGACCAATCAATGCTTATCAATTCTTTATAGGCTGGGTCAGGATTTAAGGCCCCTTACTTGGCAACAATTGCTAAGTCCAATTCATGAGTTGAGCTTATTTCTTCATTTTCATATCAACAAAAACAAGCTTTGAAATGTACATCAAATGAAACTTTAAGCTCACTATAGCAACACTATAATGGCATGAAAAAATACAAAAGATTTTGTAAATTGAAATCAATTACTTGAGCAATTCTTACTTAAGAATGGTTGGTAAATTCAGGCCAAGGGACAATTACCAGCTAATGAAACTGTCTTTTTTTAATAAAAATATTGCCATAGCTTAAACTACTATAGCAGCATCAACAAGCCTTTACCAGTAATTTACTCATTAAGGCTCTACTATTCTCCACCGGCTTGCAGCTTCTGTAGAAGAAATTAAGATTTAAATATGGCAGGTACTCCAGAGTAATGTACTTATCCTCTATGGCTTTTCACCAAAATAGCAAGAGACTATAATCAGCGTGCTTAAAATGTGGAACAAATACGCTGTAGAAAAAATTGTAATTTCCCGATATATATATATGTATTAATCAATGCTCTAGTCTTCTAATCAAGGCTAGAAGCAGCAGTGATATTAAAAGGTAATAAATTATCTTCTCTGATGTTAAAACCAGAATTAAATACCTACCTCTTTTGGTTTATTACCACATTAAGGATAAATGTGACTCTTCTAAACACAATGCACAGAATGTAGAACAAACAGCTCTGTAGCAATAACAAACTGTAACCTTATGATGTTCACAAACCAGAGCTCTAGACAGGGGAGAGAGTAAAAATGATTTTTAGATGGTGATTAGCGTATTTAACAGACATTGTACCCTTTAAATCTGGGGTTCTGACAATTAATCAATGCTTTATTAATTTGCAAGCCATGGGCTTGCAGCTACTGTAAAAACATGATGATATAAAACCATATCTGAGGAAATGAAATTATCCTCTATAGCATTTTTTTACCAAAAAAGCAAACAAAATGTAAAGCAAATCTGAAGTGAATTATCTACAAGCTATAAATTTGTCATGTAACAATCAAGCAATGCACTAGACTTCTGTTCTCTCATGGCCTGTAGCTAGTTTTTGTAATTACAAGAGGTGATAAAACTAGGTAATGATATTATCCACCTTGGCCTCTAAGCAAAATTAAAAATCTACCTCTCTAATTGTTTTATCAAAATAATATCATGTCATAAAAGACAAATTTAGCTTGCACAGAAACAAAGAACAAATTTGGCTGCAATCAATGAGATGTAACATTGTGATCTAACAATCAATGCTGTACCATTCACTATAGGCTTACAGCTAGAAGCAGCAATGATAATATAATTTTCTTATGTAGCTTGAGCTGGCTTCTGGGCTAATATATCTCAGCCATCAGCCTGGACATAGGAATGGACTGAGAAATGGCCTGAATATTGTATTGACCAGAGGTAGAGGTTTTATTCGGAGGGAAATTTTTCAGATGATGAATAAAAATGTTATTTTTCAGCCTATATATTATATTGTGATCAAGCTCTAGATAAAGAGAAATAAAAAATAGTAACCAAACAATATTGTGCCTGTAGTTATTGAGATTTGTTTTAATAAAACAATTATAGTAAGAACCTACAATTTAGTTTACCCGTATATAAGAAGTTAAGGCTAAGTACAGAGGAAACAGCCTCCATTCCTATAAATACTCTGGGGGATAACACTCCTCAGCAGCAGATTATCTAGTGCTCCAAAATTACAACAAGAACTCAAAATACTACAATTAGAAGGAAGGATTATTATTACTTTTAGTATTAGGGGCAGAAATAGAGAACATAGCCTTAAGAAATATACACCTCTGCTTTATTCTAAAGATCTCGGAAATACTCCATTACACCATGCCCTAAGCCAAATAACTCTATTATATGATCAATACAAGCCAATAATGACCTACTATCCCAGCCATATCAATCGAGACAATTTTCTTAACTGCTACAAACAATTTGACCACACCTAAGCCAAAGAACCAGATAAGTAAGCTCCCAGAGGATCTACACTATTTGTTGCTAAGTCTCTCGCAGTGTGTCTTCTTAACTTTATGTTTAAACAAAAATAAAATTCAAGACTAAGAAGATATTATTATCCCTCAATATGCTAAGCCCAAATTGATCAGTCATAGCCACATAGTGTAGATCCACATAAGTAATAATAAGTAACTCACACCTCACTTACTGCCTTGAATGGTCCTAAAACACCCAACTAACTGCCCAAAGGTCTTAAAACACCCAACTAACTGCCCAATGGTCTAAAACACCCAATTGACGGCCCAATGGTCTTAAATCACCCAATTGACGGCCCAATGATCTTAAAACACTTCATTAACTGAACAACTGTGACTACTTTAGTTGACCCTGAGCCTGTTTTCACATTTAGCATGAAAAAAGCCAAAAAAGATTTGTTTTGTTTTTGTTTTTGAAATACATTGCAGCAACCAGTTATGATGATTATAGCAATGTCCAGCTTTTCGGTTGAGGAGAACCCAGACAAATATCTGGGTTGAACCACCGGCACACTGTAAGTCAGCTGGAAGACGTTCCCACATTAAGTCCTTGCCCTGAACCCGGACTAGAACCTACGTGGTGAGAGACTAAGCAGTCAGAGAAGTAACAAATCAGCGACTCTACCACTACGCCACAGGCACCCTAGTCCAAAAAGAAACTTCCATTTTAATTGTATAAAGTGATTTCAGGAAGTTCCAAAAAGTCTTGTTCCAGTTAAAATTATTCAATTTTTTTGTTTTTCGAAAATAAAAAAGTGTTGGTAATTTCTGTTCTGGATTTTTCTTCAAAAAATTCTTTTAAAAATGTTTTTTCTATACAATGGCAATGGTTAAACTGTTTATTTTAGTTAACAATTAGTTGTTAGAAACCTCATATCCTTTCAACTTAATTCCATCTTTATAATTACCCATTTTAGCAACTTTGAACCACAATGGGTAAGTCTGTTTTATCATTGCCTGTTATCAATGCTGTATGAGGGTTTTAAGACAGATTTTTGTGTCAATTATCCTTAAATAGGTTTCACAAAAGCTTGGTTATCAAATTATAAAATTAAATGTTTACAACAATTTAGATAAAAGGTAGTATTAATGGTGCAAAAATGAAAGGCTACATGTTCTAACATGTTTTCAGCTTACATGAGGTCAAAGAACCATGTCATGAGGCTGTCTTTTCTATAGAAGTCAATCATTGTCATAACTCGTATAATTTATAAAAACATCAATTGGATGCTCCATTAAGCTTTGCATCTAGGATTATGATATTCTGCTAAGATTTAAAAAAAAAAGGTAAAAATATGTTACTCCTCTAAACTATACTTAGTAATGTTAAATTACCTTGGTACAAACTGTCATTAAACTGTGCAGGACTTTATGTCAGACAATTGATGAAACAAGATAATGCTAATTGATGTCACAAGATTTATACTTTATGTCTTTACCTAAGTCAAACAGACATGAAACTGTGTTGGAATTTATGTCAGCATATCTGTGAAACAAGACAAGGCTAAATGATAAAGCAAGACTTGCATCTCAAGTTTACTTAGATCAACATGACATAAAATTGTGCAGGAATTTTCTTCACCAAACTGATGGAACAAGAATGGGCTAATTGATGTTACAAGATTTGTTTATCACAATTCATGTATTTCCCTGTAACTGACTGATTAAGAAGCTGCCAAACCTCACAAGACATGTTAGTGATGAATTCTGCTTGTTAAAAAATCAATACTCAGCAACAGAAAAGACTGACAATGTTATAGCTCACCTAAAACATTTGAAAACCAATTAAACATTGAAAACATGCTAGGAGATGATCAATTTCAATGTCAGAACAAACTCAATCTCAATGTCAGAACAAACTCAATCTCAATCTGTATCTCAAATCTTTCAGAAACTTCCTCATGCATCTAAATAATCTGGAGAACAAATAATGCTGGAAATATTGCAGAGAAGTGCTATGAGAAGTTTTAGATCTAAGTACAGAGTTAGTGAAGCTGTGCTGATGGACGGAATACTATTGTGGTATAACATACATATGTATTCCAATAGATGGTCATGCTGTAAATATGTAAATACACTGGGGCAATGTAAATATATGGAGGCAATATAATTAAGCTCAAAAACTACTCAAACATTTAAATTGTAAATAATTCACAAAAACAATTCTGTAATAGATTAAACTAAATGTTTTTCAGAAAATGCATGATAAAAAACACACCACTGTTTACTCTTATATTTACATGTTTGCATTGGCTTATTTATCTCAGACAATCCTTTAAGCTATTAGCCATTTCATTTAATAAATCAGTCATAAAATTATGTTGTAAACTTCAACACATTTCTTGAGTTGATCTTACATTAACATGTCATAAACAAACTGACTCTTTCTCAATCAAGCCTTACACTAAGACTAAGAAACATCTGGCAGCAATTGATGCAAGCACATCATAACATTAAGGCAATGGCTGCCTGGTAATATGCCTAAGACATTCCTGGATGTGTGTGTTAATTAAGTCATTACTTGTGACCTGTTTAGGATGAGGTGATCTGGAAAAGGCAGATGTTGCAGATGCAGATCTATACTTTTGTCTGCTAAATCTTAATCATGTTACCTGTGTGTAAAGCCAAAAGTAAATAACTAAGAATTGACTTTTATGTATCAATTAATGTTGTTTGTTTATATTGTGTTTGCACTGACACAATTATGGTCATATATTGGCTACATCCAGCTTATTATGTCTAGGTAGAACCACTGGCACAGTGCAGGTTAGATGGAGAATCTACCCACATGAAAGTGTAGTATGCTAAGAGTTAATGTACAGCTCGTCACAACAAATGTATTATTCTAATACTGCAGCCTAAGTTTATAAAGACTCTTTTTTTCACATTTCATGAGAAATGTGCAATGCTCCCCTATGCAGAGCAAAATGTCTTAAACAGCGGCTCCAATGTCGCTCCATACATGAACAATATGCAACTCTGAAAATCAGCTATTGATGAGGAAATAGCATTACAGGATTTCAACAATGGAAATTACTTTTTTTATCATCTCATCTTGGCTATAAATTGGAATGCTCACTTCTCTGAAAATTTTAAGGTCCTAGGCATCAAGCTTTCTCTGAAACTTAAAAAGATTCCTCCCTTTGAAATTACATGTCAATCAATTTTCTTGCACCCTAAATTGAAAATAATACTTGACATCAACTTATGGATGTAAATGGCATTTGAGCTGTACAGCTCCCTGTGTATAATTGATTTTTCATTTACACTGAAGGAAACGACATAAGAAAGATGTATAAACCATGAGATTTATAACTTATGATATCTAAGAAAGCCCCATCATGGCCTAGCAGCTAGTAACCAACGTAAAACAACTCCCCAACCCTGTACCACATAGGTTCAATCCCAGTGGGGGCAAAAACTTAAACTAGAGGAGGTCTTCCTGCTAACCTGAGGCAGACCAGTGGTTCTACCCAGTCATATGCCAGCTAACCTGAGGCAGACCAGTGGTTCTACCCAGTCATATGCCAGCTAACCTGAGGCAGACCAGTGGTTCTACCCAGTCATATGCCAGCTAACCTGTGGCAGACCAGTGGTTCTACCCAGTCATATGCCAGCTAACCTGTGGCAGACCAGTGGTTCTACCCAGTTATATGCCAGCTAACCTGAGGCAGACCAGTGGTTCTACCCAGTCATATGCCAGCTAACCTGAGGCAGACCAGTGGTTCTACCCAGTCATATGCCAGCTAACCTGAGGCAGACCAGTGGTTCTACCCAGTCATATGCCAACTAACCTGAGGCAGACCAGTGGTTCTACCCAGTCATATGCCAGCTAACCTGTGGCAGACCAGTGGTTCTACCCAGTCATATGCCAGCTAACCTGAGGCAGACCAGTGGTTCTACCCAGTCATATGCCAGCTAATAGAGGCAGACCAGTGGTTCTACCCAGTCATATGCCAGCTAATCGAGGCAGACCAGTGGTTCTACCCAGTCATATGCCAGCTAACCTGAGGCAGACCAGTGGTTCTACCCAGTCATATGCCAGCTAACCTGAGGCAGACCAGTGGTTCTACCCAGTCATATGCCAGCTAACCTGAGGCAGACCAGTGGTTCTACCCAGTCATATTCCTGGTGTCTGCCTCCACCAGTCATTAGATGGATGATGACAGTATGGCCATAATAATCTCAGTGTGATTTAAATAAAAAAATAACATATGTCTAAGGCTTTCTGTCAAACTTTATTGACAATCATAGATGTAGCTTCATACAGATATACAGATTAGAAAAGATAAGTAAAACAAACAAATATTCTGATTTACACTGAATCCAGGATGTGTTTACAATATGATCTATATTTATAACCATAATCTGACTTAGTCTCTTTTAAGATTCCTGTAAATCTGCCTTTATGTCAACCAAAGCCATTCTTTTCTTTCTATGTCTTCCAGTTGTCCTGCAGTGCACCAGTGGTTCTACCCAGACATTTGTTTGGGGTCGTCCTCCACCAAAACAGCTGGGCGTCGCTATAGTGATCATAATTGGTTGATGCAATGTACTGGTATTTCAAAAAC
>CM017561.1:16875316-17013517 GCA_007844125.1 Sinonovacula constricta
AGATACTTCAAGAACACGACCAATAGTCTAAAGTTACATTAAAACAGTATACGACTTGGAGAGAGATGCCATTGCCATCGACCCACCAAAAACCTGTTTAAGGTGGATATCCGACAGTTTGTCTTTATCAAATTTATGTAACTATACCTTACCGCTGCTTTGGGGAATTAGGGCATAATTTCTACATAAACAAATACTTTAGTATGAGTAAAGACAGTTTTGAACACTACCTTCATTGTTAGACAGTAGGTCTACAAACCGCAATAAAAACACTCTTAAAGTTTAATTAGATCTGGTCCAAATCTTTAAACAAGCACGATAGCGATCTCTGCTAAAAATAGATACCAACGTCAGAATGGACTACCCGGATGACGACGATAAAAGGTAATCTCAAGAGTGAGTTGTCACGTGGTTTTCCTAGTTAAAAATATCTCTGCAGCGTTGCTCAGATCTATACCGTTTGCAATGAAGAATAAGAATTTATGTTTCACTATTCACACTGATCTAGTGCATCATTGAGCAGCATTTTGCAAACTTATTTGGTTATGTGAGAACAAATATTTTGGTACAAACTTTCTAACTCACTACTTCTAAAGGAGAAATAATTGGTAGTAAACATAGTTAATGACATAGGCTATGCGAAGTGGTTTGGATTTGGATTTGATTTAAAAGGTGAAAAAGGGGTGAAAATATAATTCCATTGATTCGAATTCAGTAAACTTTTATCAACAGGGTTAAAATGAATGTTTCCTTCGTGCTGGTGTCATTTTAATAACCGCTCTTCTTGCGGTAATATATAGTCAGACTGGATTACTTTTAGTTTTATTATGTAACATGACGTTATTTAACCTAGTTTGAATATGTTTAATTACCTTCTTCAAATAAGAGAAATATTGGCATAAAAATTAAACACAAAAAATTGAGCAAAAATAGGCTTTCCCCTTGAGACGAATGGAAACAATGAATATTTGTCAGAAAACAATTCAAAAAGTAGGCTAAGGCTGCCTTTAAAAATATTTGGATACGATTGTGCGTTTATTGTTGTTGTTTTGTTGTTGTCTGTTTGTTTGTTGTTGTTTTATTTTCTGTTATTTGTTTTTTGTATGTTTTTGTTGTTTTGTTGTTTTGTTGTTTTGTTGTTGTTTGTTTTCTTTCTTTCTTTCCTTATTGTTGATTTTTTTTGTCGCATTGATTATACAGATTTTTTTTAATTTCAAATACTTTCTTAAATAATAAAAAATAATAGTCGTTGCCTGACGTGTTCTTGTTGGAAAGTTGGCACATAACAATTCACAAAATTAACAGTTCATAATACATGTATATAAGCGCAAAGCCGGAATAAATGACAGGAATCCGCAGTTTAGTATTCAAATAATTCAAGTTCCGGTCTTCAAGATTTTGCGGGAAATAGTTAAAATTCAACTTCTGTTGACATTTTATTGCATTATTTTTTCCCCCAAGATTTATTGATTTAAATAAGTTTAATTCAGTATTAACATGGCATCTAATTCTACGAAAGAGGTGATGCTATATTGCGTTCTTGTTTATTTTATTTGATATCTACTTTCCGAATATGTTTTGGTCTTAGCAATGCACACGTTCAATCTATGAGTATGAGTCTGTAATGAATTTGCTGTTCCCTAAGTTCTCTGTCCAGGTAGCTTAGCTGGTAGAGCACCTGACTCCGGAGCAGTTGGTTTTAAGTTATTTTGTTTTAGTACGTGTGAAAACAATTTTACTGATGACATGCACACAGTAAGAACATAATTGTTGTGTTAATTGATGCATATTATAACAATAAGTTAAAAATACCCCTGTTCAGAAGCTACACAGTTGCCATGACGATTTTGATCTCAGCAATGTAAGATATGTGTTGAATATTTCAGAACTACTGCTACACACCCCTGGCTAAACTGACCTACAACACCAAAGTTGACATCTATGGAGTCGTCAAATTTATCAAACAACCCTTCAAGTCCAGAGGAAGCGGTAAAATTTCTTAAGCTTCTGCCATGAATGGAATAAGGGTTTAATTAATCAGATGATTTTTTTACCTGTTCTCCATTTTGTTGGAACTTCATGAAAATAGCCAAAATTAAATGTATCAAAAATAATATAAAATTTTTTTTCTTTTTTTTTTTAAGAATAAGATAGGTTGCATAAATCAAATAACATGAAATAAATGCTCCAATTGTCATTCATCAAGAGCTTATTTTTTTTATAGTTTTTTTAGAAATAATAGTTTCAAGTCGCTGTTTACAAAAAACTGTGATTTATTGTAGATTCCTTAGTGCAGTCACAGTCATTATTACATTGTTGCTAATCTGTTTACAGATTACTGTATGATACTGAGTCTTGTAGATCCATCATACACAGATCCAGAAGAGAAATTGAAATGTCTTCTGTTTGCAAAGGAGATAAAACAGCTCCCCGTTGCAGAAGTGGGTGATATTGTTCGCTTTCATAGGCTTAAGGTATGTTCTTCACACAGTTAACATATGTTTGTATATCTTTAATAGGACTGAAAATAACAACAATAATGGATTAAGAATGTTGTTTTCAGAAAAAATGAGCACGCGGATGTAAGATGTTGAAGAAAGATCTTTTCCAGTGGTGGAGAGAACTTTTATGTTGGGAGGTCTTCTAGCTGACCTGTGGTGAGCCAGTGGTTCTACTCTTACACACATCTGAGGTCTTATTCTACCAAAAGCTGGACATTGCCAGTATGACCTTCATCGCATGTGTACAATATAGCCAAAAACAAAACATCAAAACAACATTTTAAATCAGATTTTAATTGATTATGAATGCTCTGCTTATTTGCAGGTATCTGGGTTCAAAGGGAGTCTGCAAGGACAGAGTGGTCCTGGCTGGTCTTGGGTTATCTTCTCAGGCCAAGGTACAACAGACAAGTCAGGGGACACAACCGCAGCACAACCAATGGCAGGGGATGCAACTTTTGATATTATTCCTCTCCAATCTTCTTCAGCCTCATACAAATTGAATGATTTTGATAAAGATATGGTAATAAACCTGTTAATATTTTTGTTGAGATTAATGATGTTTTGAGAAGAGCTTGATTTTTTATGTTTCACAGACATTAACATGTCATTATATATTTTTTTTATTTGTGGTAAGTTCTGGTAGATTTTTAATTAAAAATAAACTTCTGAATATTTTTTCAATGGAACATTGGGGCTTTGTTCACCAACTTGTATGTCCTCAGCCCCTCACTGCATGGATTCGAGTCCCAGTCTGGGTGAGAACATAAATGTGGAGTGATATTTCTGCCCACCAGCAGTGCTCCATTGGACCCAGACAGTGGACCTCTGGCAAGGATAACTGGACATCTCCAATGTTGATAGTAGTATCATTGTGTTCTTGCTATATATTTGCTTAAATGTATAAGACCACAAAAAGTAATATACTGTCATAGTTTTCTATATATGTACATTTATATATAAATGTTAAGTAAAATCAGTCGTTACAGCCATATTTAACAGAAATTTAACTTTATTTGATTTGGTGATAGTAACACTCAAAAAATATAGGTTTTGATTACAGAAAATACAAACAGGCAGTATATGGCAAATGAGACTGGCCAACATAGTGAATTCCTACATTGGGGACATTTTTTTCTTAACCAACTGATAAGGACTGGTGATAGCCATGAGAGGTGTTACATATTCTGTTGTTAAAAGATGTTTGAAAACCTTCCTGGTGAAGCCTTGGCTTGACAAAGTATTCTACTGAATTAAGCTGAATATAGTGAGAAGTGTAACAACAACTTAGGGAGTTTTAATTTTGACCTCATGATCTTAAAGGAATATCCTGCTTTCTATAAATAGTCATGATCATATTAATCAATGTTGCTGTATTCATGGTCAGCCTTTCCTCTGATTGGCCCAGAAGAATAATATTTAAGTGTGTTCTCTTTGATATATTTTCTTACAATATATATTAGTAGTAAAGGTTTATCATAGAACATATTATAATGTAAGGTGAAATATGCATGGATATAAAAGTATTGTTTTGACATGCTATCAAAAGACAGAGAAACATTGATATCATAGATATAGATATAGATACATAGGAGTGTACATGGTACTCTGCATTAGTGTATCTGTTACAGATACTACATAGGTAACTATACATTATAAATTAATACAATGCTGCACAGTTGCCCAGTTATGTCTGAATGAATTATCAGTTTTTGTTTCTTTATGTGTATTAAAAGAGAACTTTAAATTTGATACTAGTCCAGTAATTGTAGGGCTTATGATTTTTCATATTCTAAAAATAATAAATCATATTCATATGAACTATTTTCTGAGCCTAACAAAATTAATTTGTTGTCAATAATCTCACTATAACCATTGTTTCTCAATGTATCCGCAATAAAAAGCAACAAAGGTTTTACAATTATACAATCACAAAATAACTGTTGAAGTGTTTCTTCTTGCTCTTTGTTAAAGGAACATACATTGTTAGATACTATATTTATCTCGTGTAATAATGAACATGTAGCCAATATTCTGTGTAGTATCCTTGTTTTAAACCATTGTATGTGCTCATCATTTGTACATCTAAATACACAACTATGAATCATTTTCCATTTTGTAGAAATACCATAGAATAGAATGGTTCCATTTTAAATGAGAACTTAGTACAATATCATTCTTAATCAAAATATTATAGACAGATTTGTTGTTTAAATCAATGAATTTAATAATTATAATTATATAACAATTAATGCATGGAATAAATAGGGAATATTATTCAAAATTTATATTGTGCTTATAAGTGAAACATTTCATTCCAGTAGTAAGTGTATAGTACTGCAAAAAATCCACTTTTATGTTAAATTTACTTTCAATTTCTTCTCTTTTTAAAACATTATCATTTTGTATCATAATGTCTTTAACCAAAATTTTTTTTGTCAAACATAGTTTTTTTTATTAAAGGGTTTCCCATGGTTGCACTAAACCATAAATTATAAAAGAGAGAGCAGGTTAAAAAAAATCTTCAGTTGTATGGATAGGGTATTTTTTTACAAATGTAACATATGCCTCTAAGGCATCCTTCCAAAAAGTGTTTTTAATACTTTTTGTACAAATTAGGCTGTATAATGCTCTTGTAGTTAATATCTTGGAAGCATTTATTACGGGAATTTACCACTTTAATTTAATCTATGGATATATTGTACAATATCAATCATACCAAGCCCACCTTCTTCATATTTGTTACTAATATTTCTTTTTAATTCTAGATTTACCTTCCCAAACAAAATTATACATAGTACTGTTAATAGTGTTGGTAGTTTTTGTATCTGGGGTAGGGAGATTAATGAAACAGTTGTTAAACAATGGCAAAAGTAATGTCTTGATGACAGTTATTTTTCCAGTTGGGGTTAATTTACATCTTTTCTAGTATAGTATTAGGTTATTTAGTTTAGTTATTTTGGGGTTAAAGTTTAAATTTGGTATTTTTTTCAAGAGATTCATCAAAGTTTATTCCTAATATAGTAAATTGTGTTTTTTGACATATTTTCAATATCCATCCTATCATCACTAGGTACAAGTCTGATATTTTCTCATGTGTACCCAGTCCATCAGATTGGTTAATTGCCTTTTTAAATGAAGTATTATAAAATTACACATTTGTCCTCTAGGTGTGCAAATTGCGACAATGGGCCAGTGACAAAAGTGGATTAAAGGAGCGTCTAGTCACATTCCATGATGTAGTTGTTGGCTGCTATTTTGATATTGTCTGCCAGGTACCTTCTTGTTTGTCCTCTGAAATAAGACCTTTTTTTCATTGTTTTCTTGTTTTTAGAAGTATTTTAAATAATTGATTTTTAAATATGATAAACACTTCATGTAAATTATTGCATCACTCTTTCATACCAATCATTCTACTAGGTTGTGATCCAGGTATTCCTCTATTGCTGGGTCCTGTTGTAGCTGATCTGGGTTCTAATCAGGGTATTCCCCTATTGCTGGGTTCTGTTGTAGCTGATCTGGGTTGTGATCCAGGTATTCCTCTATTGCTGTGTCCTGTTGTAGCTGGTCTGGGTTGTGATCCGGCTATTCCCCAATTGCTGGGTTCTGTTGTAGCTGATCTGGGTTGTGATCCGGGTATTCCCCTATTGCTGGGTCCTGTTGTAGCTGGTCTGGGTTGTGATCCGGCTATTCCCCAATTGCTGGGTTCTGTTGTAGCTGATCTGGGTTGTGATCAGGGTATTCCCCTATTGCTGGGTCCTGTTGTAGCTGATCTGGGTTCTGATCCGGGTATTCCCCTATTGCTGGGTCCTGTTGTAGCTGATCTGGGTTCTGATCCGGGTATTCCCCTATTGCTGGGTCCTGTTGTAGCTGATCTGGGTTGTGATCCGGGTATTCCCCTATTGCTGGGTTCTGTTGTAGCTGATCTGGGTTGTGATCCGGCTATTCCCCTATTGCTGGGTCCTGTTGTAGCTGATCTGGGTTCTGATCAGGGTATTCCCCTATTGCTTGGTCCTGTTGTAGCTGATCTGGGTTCTAATCAGGGTATTCCTCTATTGCTGGGTTCTGTTGTAGCTGATCTGGGTTGTGATCCAGGTATTCCCCTATTGCTGGGTCCTGTTGTAGCTCATCTGGGTTCTGATCCGGGTATTCCCCTATTGCTGGGTCCTGTTGTAGCTGATCTGGGTTGTGATCCAGGTATTCCTCTATTGCTGGGTCCTGTTGTAGCTGATCTTGGTTCTGATTCGGGTATTCCCCTATTGCTGGGTCCTGTTGTAGCTGATCTGGGTTCTAATCCGGGTATTCCCCTGTTGCTGGGTTCTGTTGTAGCTGATCTGAGTTCTGATCCGGGTATTCCTCTATTGCTGGGTCCTGTTGTAGCTGATCTGGGTTCTGATCCGGCTATTCCTCTATTGCTGGGTCCTGTTGTAGCTGATCTGGGTTCTGATCCGGGTATTCCCCTATTGCTGGGTTCTGTTGTAGCTGATCTGGGTTCTGATCTGGGTATTCCCCTATTGCTGGGTCCTGTTGTAGCTGATCTGGGTTCTGATCTGGGTATTCCCCTATTGCTGGGTCCTGTTGTAGCTGATCTGGCTTCTGCTCTGGATATTCCCCTATTGCTGGGTCCTGTTGTAGCTGATCTGGGTTCTGATCCGGCTATTCCCCTATTGCTGGGTCCTGTTGTAGCTGATCTGGGTTCTGATCCGGGTATTCCCCTATTGCTGGGTCCTGTTGTAGCTGATCTGGGTTGTGATCCAGGTATTCTCCTATTGCTGGGTCCTGTTGTAGCTGATCTGGGATCTGATTCGGGTATTCCCCTATTGCTGGGTCCTGTTGTAGCTGGTCTTGCTTCTGATCAGGGTATTCCCTTATTGCTGGGTTCTGTTGTAGCTGATCTGAGTTCTGATCCGGGTATTCCCCTGTTGCTGGGTCTTCTTTTAGCTGATCAGGGTTCTGATCCGGGTATTCCCCTATTGCTGGGTCCTGTTGTAGCTGAACTGGCTTTTGATTTAGGTGTTTCCCTATTGCTGGGTTCTGTTGTAGCTGATCTGGCTTCTGATCCGGGTATTCCCCTATTGCTGTGTCCTGTTGTAGCTGATCTGGGTTCTGATTCAGGTATTCCTCTATTGCTTGGTCCTGTTGTAGCTGATCTGGGTTCTGATTCAGGTATTCCTCTATTGCTGGGTCCTGTTATAGCTGGTCTTGCTTCTGATCAGGGTATTCCCTTATTGCTGGGTTCTGTTGTAGCTGATCTGGGTTCTGATCCGGATATTCCCCTATTGCTGGGTCCTGTTGTAGCTGATCTGGGTTCTGATTCAGGTATTCCCCTATTGCTGGGTCCTGTTGTAGCTGATCTGGGTTCTAATCCGGGTATTCCCCTATTGCTGGGTCCTGTTGTAGCTGAACTGGCGTTTGATCTAGGTGTTTCCCTATTGCTGGGTTCTGTTGTAGCTGATCTGGCTTCTGATCCGAGTATTCCTCTGTTGCTGGGTCCTGTTGTAGCTGATCTGGGTTCTGATCAGGGTATTCCTCTATGGCTGGGTCCTGTTGTAGCTCATCTGGGTTCTAATCCGGATATTCCCCTATTGCTGGGTTCTGTTGTAGCTCATCTGACTTTTGATCTAGGTGTTTCCCTATTGCTGGGTCCTGTTGTAGCTGATCTGGCCTCTGCTCTGGGTATTCCCCTATTGCTGGGTCCTGTTGTAGCTGATCTGGCTTCTGCTCCGGATATTCCTCTATTGCTGGGTTTTGTTGTAGCTGATCTGGGTTCTGATCAGGGTATTCCCCTATTGCTGGGTTTTGTTGTAACTGATCTGGGTTCTGATCCGGGTATTCCCCTATTGCTTGGTCCTGTTGTAGCTGATCTGGCTTCTGCTCAGGATATTCCTCTATTGCTGGGTTTTGTTGTAGCTGATCTGGGTTCTGATCAGGGTATTCCCCTATTGCTGGGTTTTGTTGTAGCTGATCTGGGTTCTGATCAGGGTATTCCCCTATTGCTGGGTCCTGTTGTAGCTGATCTGGGTTCTGATCTGGCTATTCCTCTATTGCTGGGTCCTGTTGTAGCTGATCTGAGTTCTGATCCAGGTGTTTCCCTATTGCTGGGTTCTGTTGTAGCTGATCTGACTTTTGATCCAGGTGTTTCCCTATTGCTGGGTTCTGTTGTAGCTGATCTTGGTTCTGATCCGGCTATTCCCCTATTGCTTGGTCCTGTTGCAGCTGATCTGGGTTCTGATCAGGGTATTCCCCTATGGCTGGGTCCTGTTGTAGCTGATCTGGGTTCTAATCCGGGTATTCCCCTATTGCTGGGTCCTGTTGTAGCTGAGCTGGGCTCTCATCAGGGTATTCCTCTATTGCTGGGTTCTGTTGTAGCTGATCTGGCCTCTGCTGTGGGATTTCCCCATATCGCTGGGTTCTGTTGTAGCTGATCTTGGTTCTGATCCAGGTATTTTTCTATTGCTGGGTTCTGTTGTAGCTGATCTGGCTTCTGCTCTGGATATTCCCCTATTGCTGGATCCTGTTGTAGCTGATCTGGGTTCTGATCCGGGTATTCCCCTATTGCTGGGTCCTGTTGTAGCTGATCTGGGTTCTGATCCGGGTATTCCCCTATTGCTTGGTCCTGTTGTAGCTGATCTGGGTTCTGATCCGGGTATTCCCCTATTGCTGGGTCCTGTTGTAGCTGATCTGGATTCTGATCCGGGTGTTCCCCTATTGCTTGGTCCTGTTGTAGCTGATCTGAGTTCTGATCCGGGTATTCCCCTATTGCTGGGTCCTGTTGTAGCTGATCTGGGTTGTGATCCGGGTATTCCCCTATTGCTGGGTCCTGTTGTAGCTGATCTGGGTTCTGATCCAGGTATTCCCCTATTGCTGGGTCCTGTTGTAGCTGATCTGGGTTCTGATCAGGGTATTCCCCTATTGCTGGGTTCTGTTGTAGCTGATCTGGGTTCTGATCAGGTTATTCCCCTATTGCTTGGTCCTGTTGTAGCTGATCTGAGTTCTGATCCGGGTATTCCTCTATTGCTGGGTCCTGTTGTAGCTGATCTGAGTTCTGATCAGGGTATTCCTCTATTGCTGGGTCCTGTTGTAGCTGATCTGGGTTCTGATCTGGGTATTCCCCTATTGCTGGGTCCTGTTGTAGCTGATCTGGGTTCTGATCCGGGTATTCCCCTATTGCTTGGTCCTGTTGTAGCTGATCTGGGTTCTGATCCGGGTATTCCCCTATTGCTGGGTCCTGTTGTAGCTGATCTGGGTTGTGATCCAGGTATTCCTCTATTGCTGGGTCCTGTTGTAGCTGATCTGGATTCTGATCCGGGTATTCCCCTACTGCTGGGTCCTGTTGTAGCTGATCTGGGTTCTGATCCGGGTATTCCCCTATTGCTTGGTCCTGTTGTAGCTGATCTGGGTTCTGATCCGGGTATTCCCCTATTGCTGGGTCCTGTTGTAGCTGATCTGGGTTGTGATCCAGGTATTCCTCTATTGCTGGGTCCTGTTGTAGCTGATCTGGGTTCTGATCTGGGTATTCCCCTATTGCTGGGTCCTGTTGTAGCTGATCTGGGTTCTGATCTGGGTATTCCCCTATTGCTGGGTCCTGTTGTAGCTGATCTGGGTTCTGATCCGGGTATTCCCCTATTGCTTCGTCCTGTTGTAGCTGATCTGGGTTCTGATCCGGGTATTCCCCTATTGCTGGGTCCTGTTGTAGCTGATCTGGGTTGTGATCCAGGTATTCCTCTATTGCTGGGTCCTGTTGTAGCTGATCTTGGTTCTGATTCGGGTATTCCCCTACTGCTGGGTCCTGTTGTAGCTGATCTGGCTTCTGATCTGGATATTCCCCTATTGCTGGGTCCTGTTGTAGCTGATCTGGGTTCTGATCCCGGTATTCCCCTATTGCTGTGTCCTGTTGTAGCTGATCTGAGTTCTGATCCAGGTATTCCTCTATTGCTGGGTCCTGTTGTAGCTGATCTGGCTTCTGATCTGGATATTCCTCTATTGCTGGGTCCTGTTGTAGCTGATCTGAGTTCTGATCCGGTTATTCCCCTATTGCTGGGTTCTGCTCCTGATTGCTCAGCTAAGATTTTACCCACTTTGTTATTCCTGAATTGAGAGGTCCGTGATATTAGTCAGCATTTATAACTAACCACCCTGACGGTTTACAATACCCCTGTGAGACAAAGTGAATACAAGTCAATATTTCATTGGATTGTCACTCTGCTAAATTGATGATACATTGTAAATGATTGTCAAACTAATCAACATGTCTATCCAATTAACAGTTTCAGTCAACCAATAACAAAGTCAAACACTAATGTAACTGGATTAACAAGCAGTTTTACAATTGACAATACACAATAGACTAATTGTGAAGTGAGCGGGCTTTGGATAATATGTGTGAAGAAAGCATTAGAACTGTGTGTTAGGGACCAGAATTGACTTTGAATAATGCTAAAAGTTTTGTAAATGCAGATTCATAATCGGAGGTTTTGTACATTGAATTATATAGGAGAAAAATGGGACCAACCAATAAGCCTGAATAACTGAGGTTCGACTGTACTGGGTTGTTGAATTTAGAATGATTAAACAGATTTATAAAGCTTTGCAACGCTTATGATTGTTCTACCATTGATAAAACACAATAATTTGCAAGACAGCATGTAAACATATAATGTAGTGATTCAAGGTAATGATTTACCAACTGTGATCAAGGCATGTAGCATTTTAAGTTCTCAATCTTCCCAGACCTGTGGACCTGCATTAGCTTGTAAGTCCCGTTTTACAAAAGGCATGCAACCATGTATGAGCCAATCTTAATGGCTTTTTTATTGGTTTTGTTTGTTCTGAATCCTTTCTTTCTTTTTTGGCTCCTCTTTTCAAAGAAGAAAGTTGAGCTATTTTAACAAACCCCTAGTTGGCATATTCATTGGTTTACCCCTTTGTTCAGGTCTGTCACTCAAAAATTGTCAAAGATGATTACTTCAGCCACAGTTGTGCCATGTTTTTACTTAGAATTTTCTGTGTTGGTAGAGGTTTTTGTTATAGTCTATTTCTTGAAAAAAAGTAAAGCATATTCACTTCACAATATTACTCTATCCAGCACTGAGGAAAAAGGAGCCTACTTTTTACAGACATTTGTTTAATATGTTGTTGGGATAAATTCCTATCCTGTTTTTGATCATTCCTCTTACTTCCAGGTTGTAAGTACATGGCTGGTAGAAGACACCTGCAGAGTTGTACGAGTCTGGGATGGGACACAATGCAGCTGGTACCTACTTACCTTACTTTGTGTGTTATGAGAATAAAGATAAAGAGAGCTGTTCTAAAAAAAAAATTCACTTTTAGGTAAAACGTCCATTGTAGTAACACATAAACAGGAATATTTCTTCAAAGAAACAACCTATTTTAAACCACATTCTTACACTATCTGAATATACTATACGAACATAGAAGGATCTTACCCTTTATTATTTCTCGATATATCTACAGCTAAACTAATGACTAACTATCACACTTGTAATAATACTATTACCCATCCTGATCCTTTATTTGTATTTTACGTCTTGCAGACGAATTAAGACTCAACATAACTTTATGTGAGAGAAAATCACTCACTTTAGCTGTTTTCTGTAACACTAACATATTATTATTATTACAGACCTTACATATTGTTTTGTTATTGTCAGCCTTGTACGAAGCGTGGATGAGACCTCAGATGCCAACGAGGAGTTGCAGTTTGACCCATACCTTGTTCAGAAGGCTCACGGCTTCACACATGATGTGTTTGTCTTTGATGACCATGTGCCTACAGCAGACAAGATAGAGGTATACACAACCTTGTTAATTGCTTTTCATATGGTGTCATTTACTTATTGAGATTCACCTACATCTGTTTATCAGAATTGTGACCTGCAATACAGCAATTTCTGGTTTATTTTATGTTTATCAACCACTGAGGTCAATAAATTTTCAAAGCATAAACCTTTAAGCTATAGTGTTGTTTGTCAGATTTGTCCACCTTGTTAATTTGACTTTAGCCCTCAAAATAGCAAATGCAATTTGAATTGTTCAATTTCTATGTGACTTGTTGAAACTTTAACTGTTTTTTCTATTGTTTATTGGGTTTATCGTCCCACCAACAGTATTTCAGTTATCTGGAGACGGTGTCCACTTGAAGCAGATATAGTACTGCCTTCACTGTGTATAGCATGCCGTGAACACCTGGCATGATACCACACCCAGTCACATTATCCTGACACCGGGCCAACCAGTCGAGAACTACCCTTATATTTGCTTGAGCATTAGCAAGGGAGCTATACCACTACCATTTTTAACGACTTTGGTATGTCGCGGCCCGGGATCGAACCCGGGGCCTCCTGTACCTGGAGCCGAACTTTAACTGTGATTTTTAATTGCTAATAAATCTTTATTAAACCTTTTGCATTTCGTAACGTTTCTTCAAGAAAAAAATTTTGCTCAGGCCTTCCTTCTTTATATACGTGTAGTTTTCCTATGCCTGTCAATAGTCTGTTTGATCCTTTTCTTTAAACTAAAGCTGTTTTCTTGTTATAATTAAAAATCTGTACACATGCATTTAAAAATGTTCACATTAGTTTCTCCTCCATTTTTAATTATTTCAGCCAGGTGACTATGTCAAATTCATCAACCTGCATGCGGCCAGTTGGAAATCAGAAGACAAAACAGATGATGGCAGAGATCATGTGGAACTTGTTCTCCATAGAGGTTCAGCATTTGGCAGGTGTGTCAAAGTCATGCCTCGAAAGTGCACTGATGTTCAGACACTACAAATGCGGCTTGAGAGTGTGAGTGCAAGTGTTTCCCTTCTTGGGCACACAGATGGTTTCCAGTCTGATGTCACTAACAGTCAGTCAGGAACCAGTGGTTTAAAATCTAGCAGTCATACTCAGCAACAAGGATCCAGTAATACAGAATCAAACAATCACAGTGAGAAGCCAGGTACAAGTCACGACCAGCATTTGGTAACCAGAAAAGATGGTGGGAATTCAAGTATTCATTGCTCCACAAAACAATGCTTCAGTGAAGACCAAAAGTTTTCTGGTGTAAATTGTAGTGTTTATGCGTCTGATAGGGAGATTGCAGTTAATGACAATAGTGATAATGAGACTCTTGATTTCAGAGTGGAAGGTGTAGGGGCAGTTAACTCTGGCAGAGGTCATGCAAGTGCTCCATCTGCCGAATCTGAATCTAGGCGTATGCAACAGACAATCACAGGTAAACATGTGATTCTCTATCAGGATATATGATTTAGATTATTCTTTTATAAGCTGACAAAATTTGGAGACTGTGGTTAGAAGCATCTACTTATAAGCCATCAGCACTTACTGAATGATTATCAGCACTCATATTTACCTCCCTTTATGTCTGCTCACTCAGCTGTAATATCTGTAATTATTTATTATCGTCTCTTGTCACTCAGCTGTGACATTTGTAATTAATGCCATCTACATGTAAATGATTCTATCAGTAATAACTATTTATCTCCCCATGCCTCTACCCACTCAACTGTAATGCTTTTCTATCTTTCTTTTTTATGTTTAGTCATTTGCTGCATATTTATATAGGTAATCATTTGTTATCTCCCCTTCTTCTCAGCTCGCTATATATTGGCTATTATATACTTTCCTCTCTTGTCACCACGAACTTAACTGTTATATCGCTAATCTTTTATTATCTCCCATTGCCCTCTTAACTGTTATATTAGTAATAATTTATTTTCTTCCCATGTCTCTGCCAAATAAACACTGTAGTTATCATTTATTTCATTTCTCCTTTTATTTCTGCCCCCATTAACTGTTGCCTCTTATTGTCTCAGGCCACTTAACTGTGTTATTTGATTACACTGATTATCTCCCTTCCTCCTTGCCAGGTCTTAACAGTATCTGTAATAATTGTTCCCCTCTTCCACAGTTATTGTGAATCACACAAACATGGAGGTGCAGTCAATCAGGCATGTGCTGGAACAAGCGGTGCCCTGTAAGGTCCGTGTTCAAGCCCAGGTGTATGATTATCATCCCAAACCTACCAGCACAGCCAATTTTATTCACATGTATTGTCCTGTCTGCTACTATCTGTAAGTATGTCTCCAGTGTTGTTGTTTTTTCCTCTCTAATTTATTTACAGAACAATGTGCAAATTTTACATTGAACCTTGAATTGATCTTATGGTAACTTATTCAACGTTGTCAGGGGCCTAAATCCTTTGGAACATTTACACTGTGTATGTTACTTTTAATCTTAATTGCCCTAAAACCCCCAAAACACACACAGAGAGACACAAACACACCCTGGGTCAGGGGAAAAACTGGTTCAAACATTGAGCTCTCAAATGCATGAAATTAGTTTTTAAACATAGTTATGTGTAGTTATTTTGCTGATGATGCAGTATCATGTTGCGTTATGATTTTAGAAGAAATCCATGGAAAGTATGCTTGGATTTTATGAAGCGAGTTCAGAAGTCTTAATTCTTTACCTTGAGGGACATTTCATTGAACAATCACTTCCATGGAACAATCAAACTCAGTATCTTCACAAAGAACTTTTCATGTAAGAATTGATACACTGCTATAAACACCCTTCCTTAGCATAAATACCTTAACATCAGGTGGAACTACTGATCAGAAACATGCCATAACAATGATGCCATTTGTCAGAGCTGCACGTGTAAACAAATGGGCATTTTAATTGTGCTCTCTGATTGGAAACAGGGGAATTATCTTTTCAGGTGATAGCTCTTGATCAGGTGATTTCTAAACCTTATAATTATATTCTTAAACTTCATCAGATCAGTGCCTCCTCTGGCCAAGCAGTTAGAGTCAGTATGAACATAATGTTGTTTATATTTTGGTTATATAGGTCTATAGATTTCTTATAGCGTATATTTATATATTTCCATCTTACATCAACAAATGCATCATATCCATAGCTCTACTTGTAATTTGATGTGAATGGTTACCAATCCAGAATTACCTTTGTCTTTCCTTCAGATGCCCCTATAGAGATGTAGAAACACAGAAACAAAATGGGTATGTCCCCTATGTAATTGACATGTTTCAAGTAAGATCATTTTATATTTGTTGGTTAAGGTTACCATCAGTTAGAATCACAAAATTGTAATCAACAGCCCCTCACTGACCATAATTATGTTGGTGGAATAAATCTATAATTTTCTTTTAAAAAAAATGAACATATACATGTGTATTTCTACTGATTCTATTTCATATGTTGTTGTTGTTTTTTTACCTCACATTCTTTCTTTACTATGAAACTTCTTTACATTATGGATAACATAACCCATGACTAACTGTATTTTTGAAATACATGTAGTTTAAATTTTTAAGGCTGGACCTGGTAGCACAATTGGTAGAGCATTGGCTCCATGTATGGGAGGTCCTGGGTTCTATCCTGGGCCGCAACATTTCAGAGTCATAAAAAAAGGTAATGGTATAGCTCCAATGCTAATGCTCAAGCAAATATAAGGGTAGATCCAGGACTGATTGGCCCAGTGTTGGGATAACACACTGGGTGTTCATGGCATACTGTACGCAGTGAAGGCAGCACTATATCTGCTTCAAGTGGACACCATATCCAGAAGTACTGTTGGTGGGACGATAAACCCAATAAACAAACAAACAAATTTTTAGATAATATTTAATCACCGTAAATGAATACCTTGGTGAATAAATAATGTTTGCGTATTTACTGTATTTCCCCCTAGTTCCACCAATTCAGAGCTCCTGCAGCCAGGCAGTACGTACATGGGTGTGGTGCATTACGTCTGTCCCCAGTGTTCTAGGACTAGAGATTCAGGTAGCACAGGTAAAATATTCCCTTCTTGCAGTTGGATGTTGAATTTATTATGCTGAATGACTTTGTTGTAATAAATCTTAAAACAAGACAAAGAGGATGCTGATAGACAAAAGATTGTCAGCTTGTTTCACCACAACCCTTCGCTGCCTGTGTTAGAGTCTTGGTCAGTACTAGAATAACTGTGGAAAGGACACTGGTTCTAACCAGACATTGATCTTTCGCCACAAAATAATATAGTAGATGGACACCATTAGCAACTATGGTGTAGTGGTTCAGAGAGTCCCCGATTCTAACCAAACATGGATCCCTAGATTTTAGTCTATGAGCTAAACTATTTACTGCAAATTGCCCTAGGTAGTTACAACATGAGTACTTGGAACTACCCAGAAATTGCACAGTCAAGAGAGATAAATTTAACTTGTTTCCCAAGCACCATAAACAAAGATATTTAATCTAGCTTGGCGTCCATAATTGTTTCACTCCATTGTATTTGAAATTACAAAATAACAAATGAATGCATGGAAACATCATGTAAATATTTTATGAAAAGTAGATGATACTAGTATTAACACATTCACCGTTCTACCTTAAGTTGGGCTCGGGTTAAAACTTTCTTCAGATATGCCTAAGAACAAGCACCACCTAGACTTACTGCCTACTTGTTAAGAGTTTAAAAAATCTTAAATCTGCAATCTTTATCAATCCAGTATGTTTTAGAGTTGTCTTACTTACATTTGTACATTAAAGACATGTGAACAAATGGACTAGTAATTTGGTTTTATCTGGTAAACACATGATTTATGTAGCTTTTTTCTTTATGACAATAAATGGTGCTAGCTTGCCTCCAAAATGCAATTGTATTTTTTTTTTAATTATGTTCGTGAAGAGCTATAAAATTCCTTATTTAGATTTATCTGAGTTCAAAAGTGAGAGATACATGACACATTTAACTTTTGCCTGAGCATCTTTAGAAAAAAATGAAACCAAAAGTGGGAGAGGAAATGCTGTTAAAATATACACACTTCTTAAATGTAAAGAATTATTTTCTGGAAACATTGATTGTATGAGAAAGCCTGAAATATTTGGTTTCTCTTCTTCAACACAACAGTAAGATGATAGCTTATATACCCCAGCATATAGAAAGTGCCTACCTATAGCAGTGAAGGAGATATAACACCTAAATTGTGCTATATTTTGTTTTATTTCAGACACCAACTCTCCTCCCAACCTCCAGTATGTGTTCATGTTACGTTTCCTACTACAGGACAACACAGGCATGTTGATGGCCAATGTGTGGCAGAAAGATGCTGTAAGCTTTATTACTTCAGCTATGATGTGTGTTGTACAAGCAAGAATTTCTATGTGAGGAGGTCTTCCAGCTCATACGATCAGCTTGGTTCCCACATACACTGATAATCAGCTTGTAACCAGAGACATGTCTGGTGCCCACATACACTGATAATCAGCTTGTACCCAGAGACATGTCTGGTGCCCACATACACTGATGATCAGCTTGTATCCAGAGACATGTCTGATGCCTACATACACTGATGATCAGCCTGTACCCAGAGACATGTCTGGTGCCTACATACACTGATGATCAGCTTGTACCTAGAGACATGTCTGATGCCTACATGCACTGATGATCAGCCTGTACCCAGAGACATGTCTGGTGCCTTCATGCACTGATGATCAGCCTGTACCCAGAGACATGTCTGGTGCCTACATACACTGATGATCAGCCTGTACCCAGAGACATGTCTGGTGCCTTCATGCACTGATGATCAGCCTGTACCCAGAGACATGTCTGGTGCCTACATACACTGATGATCAGCCTGTACCCAGAGACATGTCTGGTGCCTACATACACTGATGATCAGCCTGTACCCAGAGACATGTCTGGTGCCTACATACACTGATGATCAGCTTGTACCCAGAGACATGTCTGGTGCCTGCATGCACTGATGATCAGCCTGTACCCAGAGACATGTCTGGTGCCTACATACACTGATGATCAGCTTGTACCTAGAGACATGTCTGATGCCCATGCACTGATGATCAGCCTGTACCCAGAGACATGTGTGTGCCTCATGCACTGATGATCAGCTTGTCCCAGAGACATGTCTGATGCCTACATGCACTGATGATCAGCTTGTACCCAGAGACATGTCTGGTGCGCTCATAGTTGCATGCACTGATGATCAGCTTGTACCCAGAGACATGTCTGTGCCTACATGCACTGATGATCAGCTGTACCCAGACACATGTCTGGTGCTTGCATCATAGTTGCATACACTGATGATGATCAGCTTGTACCCAGAGACATGTCTGATGCCTACATGCACTGATGATCAGCTTGTACCCAGAGACATGTCTGTGCCTACATGCACTGATGATCAGCTTGTACCCAGAGACATGTCTGATGCCTACATACACTGATAATCAGCTTGTACCCAGAGACATGTCTGTGCCTACATACACTGATGATCAGCTTGTACCCAGAGACATGTCTGGTGCCTACATACACTGATGATCAGCCTGTACCCAGAAACATGTCTGATGCCTACATACACTGATGATCAGCTTGTACCCAGAGACATGTCTAGTGCCTACATGCACTGATGATCAGCTTGTACCCAGAGACATGTCTGGTGCCTACATACACTGATGATCAGCCTGTACCCAGAAACATGTCTGATGCCTACATACACTGATGATCAGCTTGTACCTAGAGACATGTCTGATGCCTACATGCACTGATGATCAGCCTGTACCCAGATACATGTCTGATGCCTTCATGCACTGATGATCAGCTTGTACCCAGAGACATGCCTGATGCCTGCATGCACTGATGATCAGCTTGTACCCAGAGACATGTCTGGTGCCTGCATGCACTGATGATCAGCCTGTACCCAGAGACATGTCTGGTGCCTACATACACTGATGATCAGCCTGTACCCAGAGACATGTCTGGTGCCTTCATGCACTGATGATCAGCCTGTACCCAGAGACATGTCTGATGCCTTCATGCACTGATGATCAGCTTGTACCCAGAGACATGTCTGATGCCTTCATGCACTGATGATCAGCCTGTACCCAGAGACATGTCTGATGCATTCATGCACTGATGATCAGCCTGTACCCAGAGACATGTCTGATGCCTTCATGCACTGATGATCAGCCTGTACCCAGAGGCATGTCTGATGCCTTCATGCACTGATGATCAGCCTGTACCCAATGTCTGGTGCCTACATACACTGATGATCAGCCTGTTCCCAGAGACATGTCTGGTGCCTTCATGCACTGATGATCAGCCTGTACCCAGAGACATGTCTGATGCCTTCATGCACTGATGATCAGCTTGTACCCAGAGACATGTCTGATGCCTACATACACTGATGATCGGCTTGTACCCAGAGACATGTCTGATGCCTACATGCATTGATGATCGGCTTGTACCCAGAGACATGTCTGGTGCTTGCATCATAGTTGCATGCACTGATGATCAGCTTGTACCCAGAGATATGTCTGATGCCTACATGCATTGATGATCGGCTTGTACCCAGAGACATGTCTGGTGCTTGCATCATAGTTGCATGCACTGATGATCAGCTTGTACCCAGAGATATGTCTGATGCCTACATGCACTGATGATCAGCTTGTACCCAGACACATGTCTGGTGCTTGCATCATAGTTGCATACACTGATGATCGATCAGCTTGTACCCAGAGACATGTCTGATGCCTACATACACTGATAATCAGCTTGTATCCAGAGACATGTCTAGTGCCTACATGCACTGATGATCAGCTTGTACCCAGAGACATGTCTGATGCCTACATACACTGATAATCAGCTTGTACCCAGAGACATGTCTAGTGCCTACATGCACTGATGATCAGCTTGTACCCAGAGACATGTCTGGTGCCTACATACACTGATGATCAGCCTGTACCCAGAAACATGTCTGATGCCTACATACACTGATGATCAGCTTGTACCCAGAGACATGTCTAGTGCCTACATGCACTGATGATCAGCTTGTACCCAGAGACATGTCTGGTGCCTACATACACTGATGATCAGCCTGTACCCAGAAACATGTCTGATGCCTACATACACTGATGATCAGCTTGTACCTAGAGACATGTCTGATGCCTACATGCACTGATGATCAGCCTGTACCCAGAGACATGTCTGATGCATTCATGCACTGATGATCAGCCTGTACCCAGAGACATGTCTGATGCCTTCATGCACTGATGATCAGCCTGTACCCAGAGGCATGTCTGATGCCTTCATGCACTGATGATCAGCCTGTACCCAATGTCTGGTGCCTACATACACTGATGATCAGCCTGTACCCAGAGACATGTCTGGTGCCTTCATGCACTGATGATCAGCCTGTACCCAGAGACATGTCTGATGCCTTCATGCACTGATGATCAGCTTGTACCCAGAGACATGTCTGATGCCTACATACACTGATGATCGGCTTGTACCCAGAGACATGTCTGGTGCCTACATACACTGATGATCAGCTTGTACCCAGAGACATGTCTGATGCCTACATACACTGATGATCAGCTTGTCCCCAGAGACATGTCTGATGCCTACATACACTGATGATCAGCTTGTCCCCAGAGACATGTCTGATGCCTACATACACTGATGATCAGCCTGTACCCAGAGACATGTCTGATGCCTACATACACTGATGATCACTATGTACCCAGAGACATGTCTGGTGCCTTCATGCACTGATGATCAGCCTGTACCCAGAGACATGTCTGGTGCCTTCATGCACTGATGATCAGCTTGTACCCAGAGACATGTCTGATGCCTTCATGCACTGATGATCAGCCTGTACCCAGAGACATGTCTGATGCATTCATGCACTGATGATCAGCCTGTACCCAGAGACATGTCTGATGCCTTCATGCACTGATGATCAGCCTGTACCCAGAGGCATGTCTGATGCCTTTATGCACTGATGATCAGCTTGTACCCAGAGACATGTCTGATGCCTACATACACTGATGATCAGCCTGTACCCAGAGACATGTCTGATGCCTACATACACTGATGATCGGCTTGTACCCAGAGACATGTCTGGTGCCTACATACACTGATGATCAGCTTGTACCCAGAGACATGTCTGATGCCTACATACACTGATGATCAGCTTGTCCCCAGAGACATGTCTGATGCCTACATACACTGATGATCAGCTTGTCCCCAGAGACATGTCTGATGCCTACATACACTGATGATCAGCTTGTACCCAGAGACATGTCTGATGCCTACATACACTGATGATCAGCCTGTACCCAGAGACATGTCTGGTGCCTACATACACTGATGATCAGCCTGTACCCAGAGACATGTCTGGTGCCTACATACACTGATGATCAGCTTGTACCCAGAGACATGTCTGGTGCCTACATACACTGATGATCAGCCTGTACCCAGAGACATGTCTGGTGCCTGCATGCACTGATGATCAGCCTGTACCCAGAGACATGTCTGGTGCCTACATACACTGATGATCAGCCTGTTACCAGAGACATGTCTGGTGCCTACATGCACTGATGATCAGCCTGTACCCAGAGACATGTCTGGTGCCTTCATGCACTGATGATCAGCCTGTACCCAGAGACATGTCTGGTGCCTACATGCACTGATGATCAGCCTGTACCCAGAGATATGTCTGTTGCCTTCATGCACTGATGATCAGCTTGTACCCAGAGACATGTCTGATGCCTACATACACTGATGATCAGCTTGTACCCAGAGACATGTCTGGTGCTTGCATAATAGTTGCATGCACTGATGATCAGCTTGTACCCAGAGACATGTCTGATGCCTACATGCACTGATGATCAGCTTGTACCCAGACACATGTCTGGTGCTTGCATCATAGTTGCATACACTGATGATCAGCTTGTACCCAGAGACATGTCTGATGCCTACATGCACTGATGATCAGCTTGTACCCAGACACATGTCTGGTGCTGGCATCATAGTTGCATGCACTGATGATCAGCTTGTACCCAGAGACATGTCTGATGCCTACACACACTGATAATCAGCTTGTACCCAGAGACATGTCTAGTGCCTACATGCACTGATGATCAGCTTGTACCCAGAGACATGTCTGATGCCTACATGCACTGATGATCAGCTTGTACCCAGACACATGTCTGGTGCTGGCATCATAGTTGCATGCACTGATGATCAGCTTGTACCCAGAGACATGTCTGATGCCTACACACACTGATAATCAGCTTGTATCCAGAGACATGTCTAGTGCCTACATGCACTGATGATCAGCTTGTACCCAGAGACATGTCTGATGCCTACATACACTGATAATCAGCTTGTACCCAGAGACATGTCTAGTGCCTACATGCACTGATGATCAGCTTGTACCCAGAGACATGTCTGATGCCTACATGCACTGATGATCAGCCTGTACCCAGAGACATGTCTGGTGCCTTCATGCACTGATGATCAGCCTGTACCCAGAGACATGTCTGATGCCTTCATGCACTGATGATCAGCTTGTACCCAGAGACATGTCTGATGCCTTCATGCACTGATGATCAGCCTGTACCCAGAGACATGTCTGATGCCTTCATGCACTGATGATCAGCCTGTACCCAGAGACATGTCTGATGCCTTCATGCACTGATGATCAGCCTGTACCCAGAGACATGTCTGATGCCTTCATGCACTGATGATCAGCCTGTACCCAATTTCTGGTGCCTTCATACACTGATGATCAGCCTGTACCCAGAGACATGTCTGGTGCCTTCATGCACTGATGATCAGCCTGTACCCAGAGACATGTCTGATGCCTTCATGCACTGATGATCAGCCTGTACCCAGAGACATGTCTGATGCATTCATGCACTGATGATCAGCTTGTACCCAGAGACATGTCTGATGCCTACATACACTGATGATCAGCCTGTACCCAGAGACATGTCTGATGCCTACATACACTGATGATCAGCTTGTACCCAGAGACATGTCTGGTGCCTACATACACTGATGATCAGCTTGTACCCAGAGACATGTCTGATGCCTACATACACTGATAATCAGCTTGTACCCAGAGACATGTCTGATGCCTACATGCACTGATGATCAGCTTGTACCCAGAGACATGTCTGATGCCTACATGCACTGATGATCAGCCTGTACCCAGAGACATGTCTGATGCCTACATACACTGATGATCAGCCTGTACCCAGAGACATGTCTGATGCCTACATACACTGATGATCAGCCTGTACCCAGAGACATGTCTGGTGCCTACATACACTGATGATCAGCCTGTACCCAGAGACATGTCTGGTGCCTACATGCACTGATGATCAGCCTGTACCCAGAGACATGTCTGGTGCCTACATGCACTGATGATCAGCCTGTACCCAGAGACATGTCTGGTGCCTACATACACTGATGATCAGCCTGTATCCAGAAACATGTCTGATGCCTACATACACTGATGATCAGCTTGTACCTAGAGACATGTCTGATGCCTACATGCACTGATGATCAGCCTGTACCCAGATACATGTCTGATGCCTTCATGCACTGCTGATCAGCTTGTACCCAGAGACATGTCTGATGCCTGCATGCACTGATGATCAGCTTGTACCCAGAGACATGTCTGGTGCCTGCATGCACTGATGATCAGCCTGTACCCAGAGACATGTCTGGTGCCTACATACACTGATGATCAGCCTGTACCCAGAGACATGTCTGGTGCCTTCATGCACTGATGATCAGCCTGTACCCAGAGACATGTCTGATGCCTTCATGCACTGATGATCAGCTTGTACCCAGAGACATGTCTGATGCCTTCATGCACTGATGATCAGCCTGTACCCAGAGATATGTCTGTTGCCTTCATGCACTGATGATCAGCTTGTACCCAGAGACATGTCTGGTGCCTACATGCACTGATGATCAGCCTGTACCCAGAGACATGTCTGGTGCCTACATGCACTGATGATCAGCCTGTACCCAGAGACATGTCTGGTGCCTACATGCACTGATGATCAGCCTGTACCCAGAGACATGTCTGATGCCTACATACACTGATGATCAGCTTGTACCCAGAGACATGTCTGATGCCTACATACATTGATGATCAGCTAGACTAGCAAAACCAATTTTAATATGATCATAGTTGTGTTGTAACAAAAAACAGAATTATGTGTGATTTGTTGTTTTTTTGTTGCTTTTATTTTTTGATTTTCCTCTGATTTATTGCTTTTAGTCAGAAGGTTTTGTAGAATTGTGCACATGTAGATAATAAGTAAATGGTTAAAATAACCAGCCCAAACATTTGTTTGCAACCTTCATTTAGGTTACATCTTTATACAACTTCATTCACTATCAGCCTTATGTTTTATCAATTAACTGATTTAACTATAAGAATATATTCTTCAAAAGATAATAAGTTGACATGGCAATTAAAGGTTCTTTTCTTATTTTCATAACGAAGCATTTTGTCTTGTTTAGTTTACATTTTTAACTTTAAAAGACTGGATGTCCATATTAAGAAACATGGTACATCTCTATGAAGAGTTCAATGTACAAAGGAACAACTTCATCAACCCAATAGTTTCTTTTTTACTAACATTTCAGGTACGTCTTCTAAATTACATTGAACCAGAGGATGTCTTATGTTCTAAAACACCTCTAGCCACTGTGCAGTCACTCCTGGACCAGTTATGTCCACCTAACACCCCCTTGGCTGACCGTCCCTGGATGGACTGTTGTCTGAAAGCCTACAGCACACAGCAAGGCACAGGCTACCAGATTTTTGATACAGTCTGTTGAATGCATCTTTGATACTGTAAAAGACACATTGAATTTGTGGTCCCATTATTAATTACCAAAACATTAAAATATTAAATAACTGTGCATCGAAAACAGATGTGCATACAAATGACATTGTGGACAAATTTCAAATTGAAAGGTATGTATTAGTTATCCTCCTTGTGGGTAGTTATAAATGTACTTTATTGAAGAAATATTCTATTTGTTTATTGTCATCTTCTTAATGCTCATGCACTTTTACTCATTGTATTATTACACAAAGCATGGTTTTATTAAATGTTGCAGTTTGACATATTGTAAATAGTTAAAACAGTCAAAATATTTTATTAAACAATGCAGTATAAAATGAGTTATATTCCCTTCTAGAGTACTATGTAAAGTTGCTACTGCTACCAGATCTATTTGGCTGAGAGGGTAAAGTTGCACACTTATAGCCCACCAGTGTCTCATTACTGAAAATTAAAACGTTCATTAATCTTGCCATTTTATTTAAGTATTGTTAAACTTTTCTGCTTGCATACAATCTCAATCTGCAATATATAGGTAGATGTTAAATCTGTGAATAGTCAGTGTTCTATGCACAAATACTTTTAAGGTACTTACCTGTGGAAGTATTTTGTTATTGAAAAAAATTATGAACATGTTTATAAATACTTGTATATCTTTAAATGTTTTACTGAATTATTACTAGTGTTTGGGTTCCATTTCTACTGTAACTTTAATTTTATTAAAAGATGTAAAAATATTGTTTCATTATCTTTTTACTGATGCCACATTCACGCTGTCTTGAAAGATCTATGCACACAAAGATTGTTGCTAATAAAAAAATAATAAAAAAAAAAACTGCAAGCATCCAATCGGTTATATAATGCATTTGACATAACAGCAGTTGTTTGAAGTGGCAACTGTCATAATGCAATTGGGTTTGGAGTCTCCACCTGTGATAAAGCAATTGGAGTTTCCACCTGTGGTAAAGCAATTGGGTTTGGAGTTTCCACCTGTGGTAAAGCAATTAGGTTTGGAGTTTCCACCTGTGATAAAGCAATTGGAATTGGAGTTTCCACCTGTGGTAAAGCAATTAGGTCTGGTGTTTCCACCTGCATACAGCAATGGAGTTTAGGGTTTCCACCTGTGATAAAGCAATTAGGTTTGGAGTTTCCACCTGCATTCAGCAATTGGGTTTGGAGTTTCCACCTGTGATAAAGCAATTGGGTTTGGAGTTTCCACCTGCATACAGCAACTGGGTTTAGAGTTTCCACCTGTGATAAAGCAATTGGGTTTGGAGTTTCCACCTGCATTCAGCAATTGGGTTTGGAGTTTCCACCTGTGATAAAGCAATCGGGTTTAGAGTTTCCACCTGCATACAGCAATCGGGTTTGGAGTTTCCACCCGCATACTGCAATTGGGTTTGGCGTTTCCACCTGCATACAGCAATTGGGTTTGGAGTTTCCACCTGCATACTGCAATTTGGTTTGGAGTTTCCACCTGCATACAGCAATTGGGTTTGGAGTTTCCACCTGCATACTGCAATTGGGTTTGGAGTTTCCACCTGCATACAGCAATCTGGTTTAGAGTTTCCACCTGCATACAGCAATTGGGTTTGGAGTTTCCACCTGCATACTGCAATTGGGTTTAGAGTTTCCACCTGCATACAGCAATTGGGTTTGGAGTTTCCACCTGCATACTGCAATTGGGTTTGGAGTTTCCACCTGCAGACTGCAATTGGGTTTGGAGTTTCCACCTGCGGTAAAGCAATTGGGTTTGGAGTTTCCACCTGTGGAAAAGCAATTTGGTTGGGAGTTTCCACCTGTGGTAAAGCAATTGGGTTTGGAGTTTCCACCTGTGTTAAAGCAATTGGGTTTGGAGTTTCCACATATGGTAAAGCAATTGGGTTGGGAGTCTCCAACTACGATAAAGCAAATGGGTTTGGAGTTTGCACCTGTGGAAAAGCAATTTGGTTGGGAGTTTCCACCTGCGGTAAAGCAATTGGGTTTGGAGTTTCCACCTGTGAAAAAGCAATTTGGTTGGGAGTTTCCACCTGCGGTAAAGCAATTGGGTTTAGAGTTTCCACCTGTGATAAAGCAATCGGGTTTAGAGTTCCCACCTGCATACAGCAATTGGGTTTGGAGTTTCCACCTGTTAAAGCAATTGGGTTTGGAGTCTTCACCTATGGTAAAGCAGTTGGATTGGGAGTTTCTACCTGTGAAAAAGCAATTTGGTTGGGAGTTTCCACCTGCGGTAAAGCAATTGGGTTTGGAGTTTCCACCTGTGATAAAGCAATCGGGTTTAGAGTTTCCACCTGCATACAGCAATTGGGTTTGGAGTTTCCACCTGTTAAAGCAATTGGGTTTGGAGTCTTCACCTATGGTAAAGCAGTTGGGTTGGGAGTTTCTACCTGTGTTAAAGCAATTGGGTTGGGAGTTTCTACCTGTGGTAAAAAGTTGGGTTTGGAGTTTCCCTCGGGTAAAGCAGTTGGGTTGGGAGTTTCCACCTGCGGTAAAGCAATTGGGTTTGGAGTTTCTTTGATGTTTGGCTTTATGAAAAGTGTGACTCCTTTCCAAGGCTCTGCCACAAGAATAAAAAAGATTTGTTCCATCGGTTAACTGGAATTTTCTATCTTTATGTGAATAGGTCTCTACAATTGCTGAGTTCCAAGTTTATATAAAATGTATATAACATTTTCATGAAGAAAATATGTGCTAGTTTTATTTGCATATTAAACATATTCATCAGATTGTTCATGTTCTAAAAGTTCCTTTTTGATTACTCATTGATTAGATTTTGAAAGTGTAAAAGATATTGAATGTGATGTTGAAATTTATTTACTGCAACAGTTATGATGGTTATTTTATTTTCAATTTTGTTTTTTGGGAGGCATACAACCAAGTGACAGAATGGACCTTTACCATGTCCAGATTAATGGTACTTCTCTATAACCATATTCTTGAATGTTCATTATAAAGTGTTAGCATCCAGAGTCACCAAAACATCTTTCATCAAGAATCTCAATTTTGTATGTTTTTGTTTAAGCCTGTTTTTGTTCATTATCTTATAGGTATACAAATTGTTTTCAATAATAGAAATAGAAACTTATGGCTAGTTTTTAATATATATTTTTTATTTCATTTTCCATTTATATTTAATTTACTGTTACCCATATGTTTATGTATTTTTTCTTGCAGGTTATGGTAGCTTTACCATAACAAATCATTTGATCATGGTTAATTATACTTACAATAGATGCAATGTCCATTGTTTAGGCCAACTTGTGATGACGAGCATGATAGATGGGCTATTTATACTTTGCGGAACGGAACGAAACGGAACGGAACAAACATTGAGGCACCACACGGGGCACATCAATTTTTTACTAAAATGTAAATATATTAAATAAAAATAATGAAATATTGAAACTGCCTAGCGAACAGTCGATCTAGGGCTTTTTCGAACTGAACCATCTGAATACCTACTTCTAAATGGACATTATTTATATAAAATCTTCGGGACTGCAACAGTTGTTCCGTTTCGTTCCGCAAAGTATAAATATCCCCTAGGATAATGATATTTAGCGGAACGGAACGGAACAAGATTTAATAATTGTTATTTATGATTAATTTCCTCCTTTATAATGCTTGTATAAACTTCACTTATAAATAATCATTCATGATGCATAAACGAAATAGCAGGCTACCTATCCTGCTAATGAAGACTCGTCACTTTGTTTATGAAATGACAACATATAAATCAAATACAGAAATGTGGAAACTATATTATTATTATACACAAATTAAATTTGAGAACATGTATATATATATATATATATATATATATATATATATATATATATATATATATATATATATATATATATATATATATATATATATATATAGTTTTTTTTTAAATATAATTTGTAATTACATGCACTAATAAAGCTGAAATATCACTATTACAGTCAGAGTTGTGTACAAACCTTGTCTTCAACTCTTATTTATTGTGATTCCGTTTCGTTCCGCAAAGTATAAATATCCCCTAGGATAATGATATTTAGCGGAACGGAACGGAACAAGATTTGTAGCTGCCAACTTCCCTACATGAATCAGAGGTGGAGGACTAATGATGTCAGACTAAATGTCTTATCAAATCGGCACGGAGAACATTGCCCGCCCAAGGATCGAACTTAGACACCGACGCTCAAACCTATTGATCTAAGCGGGTGGGTTGGAAAGCTTTATAATTATCGTAAACAAATTCAATTTAAAAACATGTTTGCTATATAATTTGAATGTGCATGCACTAATAAAGCTGAAATATTACTATTACAGTCAGCATTGTGTACAAACCATGTCTTCAACTCTATTTATTGTGATTCCGTTTCGTTCCGCAAAGTATAAATATCCCCTAGGATAATGATATTTAGCGGAACGGAACGGAACAAGATTTGTTATTCAATATCCATTTCCTCCTTTATAATGCTTGTATAAACTTCACATATAAATAATCATTCATGATGCATAAACAAAATCGCAGGCTACCTATCCTGCTAATGAAGACTCGTCACTTTTAGAAATCACAACATATAAATAAAATACAGAAATGTGGAAACTATAACACCGTTTTCAACAGTATTTCAGTTATGTAACGATGGGCAGTTAACCTAAACAGTGTTCCTGGATTCTGTACCCGTACTTACCTGTTCTCCACAAGTAACTGCCAACTTCCCCACATGAATCAGAGGTGGAGGACGAATGATGTCACACACAATGTGTTATCAAATCGGCACAGAGAAAATGGCCCGCCCGAGGATCGAACGGCTTGCGACTCTGCAATCCAAAGACCGGCGCTCTTACCTACAGATCTAAGTGTGCGGGTTGGAAACTATATTATTATCGTAAACAAATTAAATTTAACAACATGTTGGGATTATGATGGAGAACAAGTGTGCAACGTTTCAAAGCCATATGTCAATGGACTTATAAAATATTTGAGGTGGTATACAGTCAGCGTTGTCTACGAACCATGTCTTCAATACTATTTATTGTGATTCCGTTTCGTTCCGCAAAGTATAAATATCCCCTAGGATAATGATATTTAGCGGAACGGAACGGAACAAGATTTAATAATTGTTATTTATGACTAATTTCCTCCTTTATAATGCTGGTATAAACTTCACTTATAAATAATCATTCATGATGCATAAACGAAATAGCAGGCTACCTATCCTGCTAATGAAGACTCGTCACTTTGTTTATGAAATGACAACATATAAATCAAATACAGAAATGTGGAAACTATCTTATTATTATACACACATTAAATTTGGGAACATGTATATATATATATATATATATATATATATATATATATATATATATATATATATATATATATATATATATATATATATATCATGTCTGTGCCGATTTGATAACACATTGTGTGTGACATCATTCGTCCTCCACCTCTGATTCATGAGGGGAAGTTGGCAGTTACTTGTGGAGAACAGGTAAGTACGGGTACAGAATCCAGGAACACTGTTTAGGTTAACTGCCCATCGTTACATAACTGAAATACTGTTGAAAACGGTGTTATAGTTTCCACATTTCTGTATTTTATTTATATGTTGTGATTTCTAAAAGTGACGAGTCTTCATTAGCAGGATAGGTAGCCTGCGATTTTGTTTATGCATCATGAATGATTATTTATATGTGAAGTTTATACAAGCATTATAAAGGAGGAAATGGATATTGAATAACAAATCTTGTTCCGTTCCGTTCCGCTAAATATCATTATCCTAGGGGATATTTATACTTTGCGGAACGAAACGGAATCACAATAAATAGAGTTGAAGACATGGTTTGTACACAATGCTGACTGTAATAGTAATATTTCAGCTTTATTAGTGCATGCACATTCAAATTATATGGCAAACATGTTTTCAAATTGAATTTGTTTACGATAATTATAAAGCTTTCCAACCCACCCGCTTAGATCAATAGGTTTGAGCGTCGGTGTCTAAGTTCGATCCTTGGGCGGGCAATGTTCTCCGTGCCGATTTGATAAGACATTTAGTCTGACATCATTAGTCCTCCACCTCTGATTCATGTAGGGAAGTTGGCAGCTACAAATCTTGTTCCGTTCCGTTCCGCTAAATATCATTATCCTAGGGGATATTTATACTTTGCGGAACGAAACGGAATCACAATAAATAAGAGTTGAAGACAAGGTTTGTACACAACTCTGACTGTAATAGTGATATTTCAGCTTTATTAGTGCATGCACATTACAAATTATATATATAAAAAAAATATGTTCTCAAATTTAATATGTGTATAATAATAAGATAGTTTCCACATTTTTATATGTTGTCATTTCATAAACAAAGTGACGAGTCTTCATTAGCAGGATAGGTAGCCTGCTATTTCGTTTATGCATCGTGAATGATTATTTATAAGTGAAGTTTATACAAGCATTATAAAGGAGGAAATTAATCGTAAATAACAATTATTAAATCTTGTTCCGTTCTGTTTGCAGTCCCGAAGATTTTATATAAATAATGTCCATTTAGAAGTAGGTATTCAGATGGTTCAGTTCGAAAAAGCCCTAGATCGACTGTTCGCTAGGCAGTTTCAATATTTCATTATTTTTATTTAATATATTTACATATTAGTAAAAAATTGCTGTGCCCCGTGTGGTGCCTCAATGTTTGTTCCGTTCCGTTTCGTTCCGTTCCGCAAAGTATAAATAGCCTGATAGATGATGATGATGGATGATGATGATGATTGATAACGATGATGGATGATGATGACAGTGATTAGGATGAAACTACATAACAAACATAGAGAACATGACATGCAGTTAGCAGAATAAAAAATAAGCATTATACTTGCTCTTTACATAGTGTACCAGTGGTCATTTTCTATATAAATCCTTTAAGTTGTCCGTCTTGGCCAGGACAATACAGAGAACACCTGTTATTGCAAATTAAAATCAAGCTGGGTAGCCAAAAAAATATTGCAGCAGACATTTACAAAAATATATGAGAAATTTATTTTAAAGAAAAAATAATTCATAACACCAAAATTTATGTTAAAAATTTCAAATTTGAAAAAATACAAACCTCAACAGCATGAATATTAAAACTTGCTTTTGGTTAAATCTTTTTAAACCAATTAGATGACTAAAAGAAATCATGTATCAAAATATTAATATATGATAAGGACAAATAATGACCAGAAAAGTATATCTTATTACATGTTTCTAAAAACAAAGGTGATATTTAAGGCTAACTATTCAATCATTGTTTACTGATTTGAAAACCTTTGCTACTCCACCTCATTTGCTACATCTGCTGACCTAAATAAGTCTTTGGTGATAAGTAACTTTCTATTACTATAACATGTCACATTGTTATACCCTCATTCAAATTGGAAAATTTTGCAATGATTTTGATTAAGTCACAACCAGCAGTCAAATGTTTGGTTGGAGCACCTTTATAACATCCGTATACTGCAAGCTGTTTTGATGCTTCTTACTCTTAACCTGCCAAGCATAGGTTGTTATGGCACATAGTGTAGATTGAGATGGCCCAGATCTCCCTACGAGCTGTCTGTGTTATGGCACATAGTATAGATTGAGATGGCCCAGATCTCCCTACGAGCTATCTGTGTTATGGCACATAGTATAGATTGAGATGGCCCAGATCTCCCTAGGAGCTGTCTGTGTTATGGCACATAGTATAGATTGAGATGGCCCAGATCTCCCTACGAGCTGTCTGTGTTATGGCACATAGTATAGATTGAGATGGCCCAGATCTCCCTACAAGCTGTCTGTGTTATAGCACATAGTATAGATTGAGATGGCCCAGATCTCCCTACGAGCTGTCTGTGTTATGGCACATAGTGTAGATTGAGATGGCCCAGATCTCCCTACGAGCTGTCTGTGTTATGGCACATAGTGTAGATTGAGATGGCCCAGATCTCCCTACGAGCTGTCTGTGTTATGGCACATAGTATAGATTGAGATGGCCCAGATCTTCCTACAAGCTGTCTGTTTTATAGCACATAGTATAGATTGAGATGGCCCAGATCTCCCTACGAGCTGTCTGTGTTATGGCACATAGTATAGATTGAGATGGCCCAGATCTCCCTACGAGCTGTCTGTGTTATAGCACATAGTATAGATTGAGATGGCCCAGATCTCCCTACAAGCTGTCTGTGTTATAGCACATAGTATAGATTGAGATGGCCCAGATCTCCCTACGAGCTGTCTGTGTTATGGCACATAGTATAGATTGAGATGGCCCAGATCTCCCTACGAGCTGTCTGTGTTATAGCACATAGTATAGATTGAGATGGCCCAGATCTCCCTACGAGCTGTCTGTGTTATAGCACATAGTATAGATTGAGATGGCCTAGATCTGCCTACGAGCTGTCTGTGTTATGGCACATAGTATAGATTGAGATGGCCTAGATCTCCCTACAAGCTGTCTGTGTTATGGCACATTGTGTAGATTGAGATGGCCCAAAAAATGCCTACAAGCTGTCTGTGTTATAGCATGTAGTATAGATTAAGATGGCCCAGATCTCCCTACGAGCTGTCTGTGTTATAGCATGTAGTATAAATTAAGATGGCCCAGATCTCCCTACGAGCTGTCTGTGTTATGGCACATAGATTAAGATGGCCCAGATCTCCCTACAAGCTGTCTGTGTTATAGCACATAGTATAGATTGAGATGGCCCATATCTCCCTACAAGCTGTCTATGTTATAGAACATAGTATAGATTGAGATGGCCCAGATCTGCCTACGAGCTGTCTGTGTTATAGCACAGTATAGATTGAGATGGCCCAGATCTCCCTACAAGCTGTCTGTGTTATGGCACATAGTATAGATTGAGATGGCCCAGATCTCCCTACAAGCTGTCTATGTTATAGCACATAGTATAGATTGAGATGGCCCAGATCTCCCTACAAGCTGTCTGTGTTATAGCACATAGTATAGATTGAGATGGCCCAGATCTCCCTACGAGCTGTCTGTGTTATGGCACATAGTGTAGATTGAGATGGCCCAGATCTCCCTACGAGCTGTCTGTGTTATGGCACATAGTATAGATTGAGATGGCCCAGATCTTCCTACAAGCTGTCTGTTTTATAGCACATAGTATAGATTGAGATGGCCCAGATCTCCCTACGAGCTGTCTGTGTTATGGCACATAGTATAGATTGAGATGGCCCAGATCTCCCTACGAGCTGTCTGTGTTATAGCACATAGTATAGATTGAGATGGCCCAGATCTCCCTACAAGCTGTCTGTGTTATAGCACATAGTATAGATTGAGATGGCCCAGATCTCCCTACGAGCTGTCTGTGTTATGGCACATAGTATAGATTGAGATGGCCCAGATCTCCCTACGAGCTGTCTGTGTTATAGCACATAGTATAGATTGAGATGGCCCAGATCTCCCTACGAGCTGTCTGTGTTATAGCACATAGTATAGATTGAGATGGCCTAGATCTCCCTACAAGCTGTCTGTGTTATGGCACATTGTGTAGATTGAGATGGCCCAGATCTCCCTACAAGCTGTCTGTGTTATAGCATGTAGTATAGATTAAGATGGCCCAGATCTCCCTACGAGCTGTCTGTGTTATAGCATTTAGTATAAATTAAGATGGCCCAGATCTCCCTACGAGCTGTCTGTGTTATGGCACATAGATTAAGATGGCCCAGATCTTCCTACAAGCTGTCTATGTTATAGCACATAGTATAGATTGAGATGGCCCATATCTCCCTACAAGCTGTCTATGTTATAGCACATAGTATAGATTGAGATGGCCCAGATCTGCCTACGAGCTGTCTGTGTTATAGCACAGTATAGATTGAGATGGCCCAGATCTCCCTACAAGCTGTCTATGTTATAGCACATAGTATAGATTGAGATGGCCCAGATCTCCCTACAAGCTGTCTGTGTTATAGCACATAGTATAGATTGAGATGGCCCAGATCTCCCTACGAGCTGTCTGTGTTAAAGCATGTAGTATAGATTAAGATGGCCCAGATCTCCCTACGAGCTGTCTGTGTTATGGCACATATATTAAGATGGCCCAGATCTCCCTACAAGCTGTCTATGTTATAGCACATAGTATAGATTGAGATGGCCCAGATCTCCCTACAAGCTGTCTATGTTATAGCACATAGTATAGATTGAGATGGCCTAGATCTGCCTACGAGCTGTCTGTGTTATAGCACATAGTATAGATTGAGATGGCCCAGATCTCCCTACAAGCTGTCTGTGTTATAGCACATAGTATAGATTGAGATGGCCCAGATCTCCCTACAAGCTGTCTGTGTTATAGCACATAGTATAGATTGCGATGGCCCAGATCTCCCTACAAGCTGTCTGTGTTATAGCACATAGTATAGATTGAGATGGCCCAGATCTCCCTACAAGCTGTCTGTGTTATAGCACATAGTATAGATTGAGATGGCCCAGATCTGCCTACGAGCTGACTGAGTTATGGCACATAGTTTAGATTGAGATGGCCCAGACCTCCCTACGAGCTGTCTGTGTTATAGCACATAGTATAGATTGAGATGGCCCAGATCTCCCTACAAGCTGTCTGTGTTATGGCACATAGTATAGATTGAGATGGCCCAGATCTGCCTACGAGCTGTCTGTGTTATGGCACATAGTTTAGATTGAGATGGCCCAGATCTCCCTACGAGCTGTCTGTGTTATGGCACACAGTATAGAATGAGATGGCCCAGATTTTATTTTGAAAAATATATGTTCATTCAAGCATTGTAGAGTTGGTCACTTTTTCCTTATTTCTGTACAATTACGTTTGCCTTCTTGACTTGCATAATTAGTTTATTGCGTCACATTCTTGTAGAAGAAACAAGGTTCTGGATAAAAATGCCATTTAAGAGTTAAAGTCGTTAATTTACTGTACATCCTATGTCTGATTTGGCATATTTTCGCTTATATCATCCCTAGCTAGCGTATTATAGTGGTATTAGTTTATTTAGTAAATATAGATTGCCCACAAATGTATATAGTTCATTGATTTCTCTTTAATTTTTAAACTTTAAACTTTATAATCCTTAAAATCCTTCCGTCATCCCGAAGCAAACGTATTGTTGCTTCATTTTTTTTTTCGTTTGTTCTTTTTTTACAAATATACATCAATCATTGCATCACTTTCCTTGTATTATTATAATATATTCACCATTATCAAAGCGTTATTTTAATTTCTCCACAATCTAGGTTTATTGCTCGCTGCCTTGGATTGTTTCCCCGCTAGCTTAGATGCATGCTACAAAAGTTTGTTGCTTGCTGGCAGCGCAAACCAGCATATATGCTGGCCAGCTTGACTTTAGCTGCGATTGGGTCAGGTAGCGGACAAGACTGGAGTAGAGGAGTCGTTTTACGTCCAAATAAACATTTATTTATTAATTTAAAACGCCACAGTAGCTCAATCAGGTAATTGAAACATGTGAATTACAAGGCTTGGCATGTCTATAGTATAATTTGGAATCATTAGTAGTTGGCGTCCGTTCATAAGGTGACATGTCGGTCTGTAATAGTCTGTTTTGCACCTTATTTATTCGTACCCAATTTTCAACAACATATCTTAAGATTTGATAGTATCTCCGCATAATAACAACACGACTTTGAATCTGTAAAGTTAAAATTAATTGGTCAGTAAATTTTGTTGAAATATTTGTTTAAGTTAATATACCACTCACCAAATTTTTGAAGGGTACCAGGTTGAACAGTTTTCTTAGCTTCTGTGTCATTTAATGCCTCATTTGACTTGTTAAAAAAACACCTGCAGTGTTAAAACCCAATCAATTACAAGTTTTCATTAAAAAAAACAATGCTACTACATAGCGGATATTTCACCTGCAACACACTCATTATCATAACTATTTGTTAACGGAGATGTTTATGACAGTCCAGGATAAAACTGTTCAGATATCCACCATATTAGTTTATAGTGAACTTCATGATATAGTGCTTCTGAGCTTCTGAAAAAATGCTATAATGGTGGGAAGTCTCAAAAATAAATAAATTGTAATTGTAGAAACAATCACTACCATTCTGTCTGATATTGCTTACTCATTGGTCAGATATCAATCAGCAGTCAGTCATCATCTCACGAATTAGTCGCCAATCATTAAAATAGGTTACCAGTCAGTCAGTTCGAAAATTTTGATTGACAGGAGTTAGTGACTGTAAATTATATTCACTCAACTTCAGTTAGTTAAAATAATGACAAGGCAAAGCAAGTGATATAAAAGATACAAAGAAATGCATCAGTTTATTAAAAAAAAAAAATCAGTGTTTATATACATGCTATCAACTTTGCTATCTTGAGGACCAGGTACATAAATTTGTTACACATATTCAGACTTTATTATTTTTATCCTCCAAGAGATAACAAACAACAGAAAAAAGTACAATGTTATTCAGTAACACCCAGCAATTAATGAAACACCTTCAAATGATATTATTACTCCCCAGCAGTTGACACTAATAAGAAAGTTTGACAAAGTCCTATCAGCATTGCAACATATTCCAAAATTTTAAAAGACACAGGACAAAGGTATTCACATGCAAGCTAAATGTAAAAGAACAAATCTGTGATGGGTCATTTAAAAAACAGAGTCAACCCGACGGTTACTGCCTTGGAACGGTCAGTCGGCAATATGGACCGACTGGGGTGCTTAAACTGGTTTTACAGGACTCTAATCTCGCACTTCCTTATGGGATTCACAAATGCAAGCAATGAAAGAAAACTGATCAACTTGAATAAAAAATATCCAAGAGCTGATGTTTACTTTGACATTAGCCTCACATTAAAGTTCCTATATGGGGTCAGTTATCTTATTTTAGTACCTATTTTACCGGGCATTTCACCCATTTTTATGTTTAAAACCAGGCATTTCACCCATTTTTATGTTTAAAGGTGTATTTGCAACATGCTGGGTTGCATAAGTCGGACATGTTGTTTGTGTACATGTGCCAGACAGACTCTCAACAAAGGAGTCCTTGTGGAATCATTACGGCATGTAAGTATGTTTGATTTAGTCGATTCTAATTATATATCATGTATATTTGTTTCATATATTTGATGCTAAGATTGTATACAATTTGTAAAGGATTTAAACTTGTTTATATTATTCAAATTTTTTACAACATTAGCTTTTTAACTGATTTTAATTATACAGAATATTTGTTTCTTAGATTGACGTTTTATTAGCTCTATTTTTCAAAACAAGAGGAGCTATTATCTGACAATCTTGTCAACTTTGTAAAGGCCAAGGGCTGAAAATAGTGGATTGCTCTGTCTACTGTCAGCTCTGATATTATATGTAACTTAGTTATGTTAATCGTGCTGAAGTTTTTAAGTAATGATTTCCTTTATAAAAACCTAGCAGATGGACCACATTAGCACAGTAAGTTGGGCCTTTGCTTAAGGTACTACAGCAATAAGTTTATTTTAAGCCAAACGAAATATTGTAAAATTGTAGTAATATTGAACCTTTATAGTCAGCTAACAAAAAGTCATTCCATGTGATTTAATGTCTTGTCACCATGACATATAAATTTAAAAAAAATTAATGAATGGCCTGTGTTAGAATAATATCTCTACATACTTGATGTAGTATTATGTCATGTGTACACATCATACTATTACATTGATGGATCAAATGTTCCTTGAGAATGTTTCTATTTTTTATGATTCCAGTACCAGAATCCTAACACCCATGTGTTTGAGAGACTCTACCCACTTCAACTTGTTGGGAAAGGCAAGTTCCCACTGCTGAAAAAAAGAAATTACATCCTGAAGAAGGTTGATGTGGATCACTCAGATTACAAGACAACAATGAAGTGTATTCTGACTCGAGAAATTGATGGTAAAAATTAGTCTGCCATATTTTTGTTTATATTGAGATTGTAAAGGTTAAAAAAATGCTCACTGTATGAAGAAAAAAATGCCATGTTTTTTTTGACAATTGGTTTTGATTTTTTAAAAGCGTAATTTGTACTAATGATTCTACTTATAGTATCAAGTTTTACAACAATGAAGCCCTCAATTTTTGATGATAGGTTTTTTTAATTTTTTTATCAACAGGCAGAAAGGTGAAATACTTTTTAGCTCACCTGAGCACAACGTGCTCAAGGGGAGCTTTTGTGATACCGCTTCGTCCGTCGTTCGTTGTCCGTCGTTCGTCGTCCGTTGTCCGTCGTCAACATTTACATTGTGAACACACTAGAGGCCACAATTTTTATCCAATCTTCATCAAACTTGGTCAGAATGTTTGTCTGCATGAAATCTTGGATGAGTTCATTATTGGGTCACCTGGGGTCAAAAAGTAGGTCACGAGGTCAAATTTTAGGAAAAACTTGTGAACACACTAGAGACCACATTTATAGCCCAATCTTTACCAAACTTGGTCAGAATGTTTGTCTACATGAAATCTTGGATGAGTTCGTAACTGGGTCACGTGGGGTCAAAAAGTAGGTCACTAGGTCAAATCTTAGAAAAAGCTTGTGAACACACTAGAGGCCACATTTATAGCCCAATCTTCACCAAACCTGGTCAAAATGTTTGTCTGCATGAAATCTTGGATGAGTTCGTAACTGGGTCACGTGGGGTCAAAAAGTAGGTCACTAGGTCAAATCTTAGAAAAAGCTTGTGAACACACTAGAGGCCACATTTATAGCCCAATCTTCACCAAACTTGGTCAGAATGTTTGTCTGCATGAAGATGAGTTCGTAACTGGGTCACGTGGGGTCAAAAAGTAGGTCACTAGGTCAAATCTTAGACAAAGCTTATGAACACACTAGAGGCCACATTTATAGCCCAATCTTCACCAAACTTAGTCAGGATGTTTGTCTGCATGAAATCTTGGATGTGTTCGTAACTGGGTCACGTGGGGTCAAAAAGTAGGTCACAAGGTCAAATCTTAGAAAAAGCTTGTGAACACACTAGAGGCCACATTTATAGCCCAATCTTCACCAAACTTGGTCAGAATGTTTGTCTGCATGAAATCTTGGATGAGTTCGTAACTGGGTCACGTGGGGTCAAAAAGTAGGTCACTAGGTCAAATCTTAGAAAAAGCTTGTGAACACACTAGAGGCCACATTTATAGCCCAATCTTCACCAAACTTGGTCAGAATGTTTGTCTGCATGAAATCTTGGATGAGTTCGTAACTGGGTCACGTGGGTTCAAAAAGTAGGTCACTAGGTCAAATCTTAGACAAAGCTTATGAACACACTAGAGGCCACATTTATAGCCCAATCTTCACCAAACTTGGTCAGAATGTTTGTCTGCATGAAGATGAGTTCGTAACTGGGTCACGTGGGGTCAAAAAGTAGGTCACTAGGTCAAATCTTAGACAAAGCTTATGAACACACTAGAGGCCACATTTATAGCCCAATCTTCACCAAACTTAGTCAGGATGTTTGTCTGCATGAAATCTTGGATGTGTTCGTAACTGGGTCACGTGGGGTCAAAAAGTAGGTCACAAGGTCAAATCTTAGAAAAAGCTTGTGAACACACTAGAGGCCACATTTATAGCCCAATCTTCACCAAACTTGGTCAGAATGTTTGTCTGCATGAAATCTTGGATGAGTTCGTAACTGGGTCACGTGGGGTCAAAAAGTAGGTCACAAGGTCAAATCTTAGAAAAAGCTTGTGAACACACTAGAGGCCACATTTATAGCCCAATCTTCACCAAACTTGGTCAGGATGTTTGTCTGCTTGAAATCTTGGATGAGTGCGTAACTGGGTCACGTGGGGTCAAAAAGTAGGTCACTAGGTCAAATCTTAGACAAAGCTTGTGAACACACTAGAGGCCACATTTATGGCCCAATCTTCACCAAACTTGGTTAGAATGTTTGTTTGTATGAAATCTCGGATGAGTTCGTAACTAGGTCACGTGGGGTCAAAAAGTAGGTCACAAGGTCAAATCTTAGAAAAAGCTTGTAAACACACTAGAGGCCCTATTTATAGGCCAATCTTCATCAAACTTTGTTAGAATGTTTGTCTACATGAAATCTTGGATGAGTTCGTTATTGGGTCTTGTGGGGTCATAAAGTAGGTCACTAGGTTAAATTTTAGAAAAGGCTTGTGAAAACACTTAAGAGGCTACATTGATGGCCCAGTCTTTACCAAACTTGACCACCATGTTTGCCAGTATGAAATCTTACATATGTTTTGAAGTGAGTCATGTGGATTCAGTAGGTTACTTGGTAAAATTCTAGAAAATGTTATCAACCCAGTGGCCACACTAATGGTCCAATCTTCACCAAAGATTTCTAAAGTAAATAAGTCTTAATTACTTAATGCCAGATTTGAGCCTACGAAAGCCTGTGTCATCAGGTGAGCGATTAAGGGCCATCATGGCCCTCTTGTTTAGTTCACTTCTTGATAGTTAACTTGACTTTAGCATTTTTTTTTATCTCAGTCCAATAGAGTAATAAGAACTACTAAGTTCAATCCTATCAAGATAATTGTTACAGAAAAAGGCAATGGAATAAACAATGTCAAAAAACTTGACATCATATAACCATAACAATGTTGTTAGTAATTTTACTGTTTTCTAATGATTTTCTGATATGTTATTGTCTTCCAGATGTTGGTTTGAAAGGGTCTGTTGTGGAGGTAGAGAAGAGACTGTTCAGAAATGTACTTTACCCTTCGGGGGATGCTGTGTACGCCTCACCAGAGAATCTTGAAGAGTTTGAAAAGTACAGAAAGGTCAGCTATTTAAAAAAATGGATGCTGGTTTTATGTTTTCTTTAGTAAAGAATACATTTAATGGAGCCTATTTTATTGGTTGAATCATGATTGCACATTTTTTAAGAAACAGGTTGTTGATGTACAAGGGGGAAATTATCCTTACATACAAGTACAAATCCATTCATACAATTTTAATTTTGACAAAATTGATTAATTCATTTGTTTTAGTATTCAGTTTGGATTATAATGATGAAAATAAATGTGTATCACAATTGCATGTTAACTTTTGGTTTCTCCTTTAGACTATTGTATTACTGTACTAAGCACATGATAACAATATACCTGCTAAGAGAAGTTAGTGCAGGTGGGAATGGGGCATACTGGAATCAGGTTGTCTACCAGGTTGTCTGTCACAATTTTGTTTCTTCTCTAACAGTTGTTTGTAAATTTTGATGAAACAACACAATTATCATTAGTTTCATAGGAACCAGTTCACCTGCTACATTTATCAGATGACCCAAAAAAAAGGCATGAGTTATTGCCCCTTTTAACCCTATCGTAAACATAAAAAATAAAACAAAACGTAAAACATTATTAAGGTATTTGTAAACATGGGTTGATTGGGAATATTTGCTAGCAGTCAGACTGCAGTTCTAGTTTTAGCTGTAAATCATAAACAGTTATATGTGAATTATGTCGACACATATTTAATGTTGTTTTACATAATCATTCTAAATGATGCAGCTAACATATGTCTGCTATTTCCTATCATACATTGGAGTGTGTATAAATATCAATAAATATTAATACTTTTTTTTTAATTTCATGCAATTGCTGAATACTTTACCTTTCCTATTTACTGTTGTTTAGGCAAGCAAAGAGGAAGGAATTGATTATGAAGTCAAAAAGGTATGTTTTTATTATGTTGTATCTATCATTTTTTGTTGAGTCGGTGAAATTTTCTGTCATTAAATCACCACAGTACCAAGAAAGAGTGTGAATTTTTCCATCATTACAATATACATTTATAGTATATCATCTGGCAGCTTGATAGATGTATGACCAAAACAAACTTTCTCTATTTGTCTGGGGGTGTGATGTTAATTTGTTTTCTGTAAGTCAGTGTTAGGATTGAGCTTAAACCTTTTGACAATTTTATGCCCCCAAATACAGCAGCACACTATCTGCACATCCATCCAATTTTTGTACCTCAGCAATTACTTTCATGTTAATAACAGTACTTCAATCAAACTTCACCATCTTACTGACATACAATTGAAGGTGTGCTGCACTTGAAGGTGTGCTGCACATTACTGACATACACTTGAAGGTGTGCTGCACATTACTGACTTGAAGGTGTGCTGCACATTACTGACATACACTTGAAGGTGTGCTGCACATTACTGACATACACCTGAAGGTGTGCTGCACATTACTGACATACACTTGAAGGTGTGCTGCACATTACTGACATACACCTGAAGGTGTGCTGCACATTACTGACATACACTTGAAGGTGTGCTGCACATTACTGACATACACCTGAAGGTGTGCTGCACATTACTGACATACACTTGAAGGTGTGCTGCACATTACTGACATACACTTGAAGGTGTGCTGCACATTACTGACATACACTTGAAGGTGTGCTGCACATTACTGACATACACTTGAAGGTGTGCTGCACATTACTGACATACACCTGAAGGTGTGCTGCACATTACTGACATACACTTGAAGGTGTGCTGCACATTACTGACATACACTTGAAGGTGTGCTGCACATTACTGACATACACTTGAAGGTGTGCTGCACATTACTGACATACACCTGAAGGTGTGCTGCACTTGAAGGTGTGCTGCACATTACTGACATACACTTGAAGGTGTGCTGCACATTACTGACATACACTTGAAGGTGTGCTGCACATTACTGACATACACTTGAAGGTGTGCTGCACATTACTTACATACACTTGAAAGTGTGATGCACATTACTGACATACACTTAAAGGTGGGCTGCACATTACTGACATACACTTGAAGGTGTGCTGCACATTACTGACATACACTTGAAGGTGTGCTGCACATAACTGACATACACTTGAAGGTGAGCTGCACATAACTGACATACACTTGAAGGTGAGCTGCACATAACTGACATACACTTGAAGGTGGGCTGCACATTACTGACATACACTTGAAGGTGTGCTGCACATAACTGACATACACTTGAAGGTGTGCTGCACATTACTGACATACACTTGAAGGTGTGCTGCACATAACTGACATACACTTGAAGGTGTGCTGCACATTACTGACATACACTTGAAGGTGAGCTGCACATTACTGACATACACTTGAAGGTGTGCTGCACATTACTGACATACACCTGAAGGTGTGCTGCACTTGAAGGTGTGCTGCACATTACTGACATACACTTGAAGGTGTGCTGCACATTACTGACATACACTTGAAGGTGTGCTGCACATTACTGACATACACTTGAAGGTGTGCTGCACATTACTGACATACACTTGAAGGTGTGCTGCACATTACTGACATACACTTGAAGGTGTGCTGCACATTACTGACATACACTTGAAGGTGTGCTGCACATTACTGACATACACTTGAAGGTGTGCTGCTCATTACTGACATACTCTTGAAGGTGTGCTGCACATTACTGACATACACTTGAAGGTGTGCTGCTCATTACTGACATACACTTGAAGGTGTGCTGCACATTACTGACATACACTTGAAGGTGTGCTGCTCATTACTGACATACACTTGAAGGTGTGCTGCACATTACTGACATACACTTGAAGGTGTGCTGCTCATTACTGACATACACTTGAAGGTGTGCTGCACATTACTGACATACACTTGAAGGTGTGCTGCACATTACTGACATACACTTGAAGGTGTGCTGCTCATTACTGACATACACTTGAAGGTGTGCTGCACATTACTGACATACACTTGAAGGTGTGCCGCACATTACTGACATACACTTGAAGGTGTGCTGCTCATTACTGACATACACTTGAAGGTGTGCTGCACATTACTGACATACACTTGAAGGTGTGCTGCTCATTACTGACATACACTTGAAGGTGTGCTGCACATTACTGACATACACTTGAAGGTGTGCTGCACATTACTGACATACACTTGAAGGTGTGCTGCTCATTACTGACATACACTTGAAGGTGTGCTGCTCATTACTGACATACACTTGAAGGTGTGCCGCACATTACTGACATACACTTGAAGGTGTGCTGCTCATTACTGACATACACTTGAAGGTGTTCTGCACATTACTGACATACACTTGAAGGTGTGCTGCTCATTACTGACATACACTTGAAGGTGTGCTGCACATTACTGACATACACTTGAAGGTGTGCTGCACATTACTGACATACACTTGAAGGTGTGCTGCACATTACTGACATACACTTGAAGGTGTGCTGCACATTACTGACATACACTTAAAGGTGTGCCGCACATTACTGACATACACTTGAAGGTGTGCTGCTCATTACTGACATACACTTGAAGGTGTGCTGCACATTACTGACATACACTTGAAGGTGTGCCGCACATTACTGACATACACTTGAAGGTGTGCTGCTCATTACTGACATACACTTGAAGGTGTGCTGCACATTACTGACATACACTTGAAGTTGCGCTGCATGTCTTACTAACATACACTTGAAGGTGTGCTGCACATTACTTACATACACTTGAAGTTGTGCTGCTCATTACTGACATACACTTGAAGGTGTGCTGCACATTACTGACATACTCTTGAAGGTGTGCCGCACATTACTGACATACACTTGAAGGTGTGTTGCACATTACTGACATACACTTGAAGGTGTGCTGCACATTACTGACATACACTTGAAGGTGTGTTGCACATTTCTTATGTACACTTGAAGGTGTGCTGCACTTGAAGTTGCGCTGCACGTGTTACTAACATACACTTGAAGGTGTGCTGCACTTTTGCCAGATGTAACAACTATTGATTAAGGTCAAGGTGATATTGAAGCTCATATTTAGGGTCATTGCATCTTCTGGGGCAGATGCTTTTTCCAGTGACACATCTTGCTGTTATTATATAATATCTGAACATTGTTCAAGTGAACAAAATGTGTATATTAACCATATATTGATATCCTGGTTAGATTATGAAGAAACTGGCTGGCTTCCATTTACGAATGTTCATGAACAAAGATGGCGGTTGGGAGGTTAACAAGACCCACATTCGAGTTGCATGTCGTAAATTGGTATGTACTAAAATTTTTAGTTTAATGAATTATTTTTTATTATTATTTATTTATTATTTCTGTCGAAGACTGGACATATTATGGGATCACCCATGGCGGACTAGTGGGCTGCAGCGTCCTGATGTTTGTCTGGAGCATAACTCCAAAGCTTTTGACTTGAAACTTCATAGGTGGATATCTCATTGAGATGGAGTGCAGTACACAAGAACCATCACTGCACTTCATGATATTGGAGTTATTTCCCTTAGTTTAATTTTCATTTCCGCATCATAACTCCTCCGTTATCAAAGTTACTGACTTGAAACTTGATACATAGAAAGGTCTTAATTGAGATTAAGTGCACTGCTCAGGAAGTGTAACTCAGTACATTATGATTTTGGAGTTATGCCCCTTCATTTAATTTTCTTGTCCGGAGAATAACTCTTACATTATCAAAGCTATTAACTTCAAACTTCACAGGTGGATAGATCTCATTGAGACAGAGTGCATTGCACAAGAACTGTCAATGTACAGTTCATGATTTTGGAGTTTTATTCCCATTTGTTTAATTTTCGTACTTTATGTTTGCCTAGACTGTACTCCTACATTATCAAAGCTATTTACTTGAAACTTGGTGGATAGATGCTATCTTCACAATAACCGCCACTCTGCTCCTCTTACTTTTGAGTAATGACCCTTTCTGCACAAGTGCCATTACTCTCATGTTGATTTATGTATATTTGATGGTATTCCCCTAGCCAGAGTGCATTGCACAAGAGTGCACAACATTGCACGAGAGTGCACAGCAGTTTGTGTCAAACTGCTCATTTGACGGGCATATTTACTCTGCCTGATGATGCTCTTGTTAAAATTACTTTGTAATTCAAGTAGTTCTTATAATTACTTCCTGTCAATTGTCACTTTTCTGGTAAATTACTGTCACATGATGTACTGACATTATAATTTTACATTGATCACTTCAGTATATGATATAATATTTAATAGATGGGTGGAATCAAAATAAAGGGTAAATGATGAACAGTATTTGTAATGTTTACCACAGTTTCACTTATCTTTCTTATACTTAAGTTCTGTGAACATGGTACATTTGTTAATAACTTCTTACAATTAGTGCAAAAAAAAATAATTTTAGAGACTTAGTTGCAAATAATGTAGATACAGTTTATACATATTGCAGTGGGAGCTGGCTGATCTGAATCTTCACTGCTTTATTAGGCCTGATCAGTTATGCTTGAGCAGGCTGAGATAAAATACCCATGTATTGTGGTATATAATATTAGATGTATATGTATTTCAGGGTCTAATTGTCAGTGATGATAACATAATCTTACCAGCAGTTCCTGTATCGAAGCCTGGACATTTTGTATTTCAACTTCAGGTCAGTTTATATTGATACTTGTAGAAGTCCTTTCATGTTAATTATTAGCAAAATAGATAAAAAAAACTTGCAAATTGGGGGAAATTGAGTTGATGGGCTAATCAGCAATTTGCATAACGTTCAATAGAGTTAGTTGAGCTTTATCTCTCTGCCTAGCATTGCGGTGGCCCTTGTCTGTTATTCCTGGGTTAAAGCTTAGGTCATGCTGTCAAATATTTGAATAGTGGAGCACATATTCCTGTGACAGATATTGTTAATTTGGGTTGTCATTGTCACTTTTTAGCGAAATCGCTTTGTACTTAGAATATAAATAAGAATCCAAGAACCATAACTCTTTGATTATTTAATTTTTGAAATGTGCCTGTTGATCGATATTGCTTGTATGAACATAACTGCATTACCGTGCATTGGATTCACTTTAAACATGGATACAGGCAGCGTCGGATACGAAAAGTGCAATGCACACAAACCAATACTCATGTTCCATGCGTTTTTATAATTCTTTCTCTTAAAAAACCTATGGCATTGTCTTATGAATATAACTTATAGAAACAATAATACGGCAACAAAAGTACAGCAGGACAAAAATATTTTTACCCATTCCCTATAAGATGTTTTTTTTTTCAATTCAGATTTTGTTCTCATCTTTTCTTACAGTATATTTCCAAGACTATGATTAAGACATGATAAACATTTCATTGGACCAGACTTAAGTGGTTGACATTTATTCTACCTTTTTTATGTGTTTTTCATATTTCCTTAGTTGTTGGATCGGGTACGGACGAAGGTTCGTGCTACTATATACCCCTCTGTAAATGGAGAGCCAGTCGATCCAGACATAGCTTACCCACCATTGTGGAACAATCCTCCACTGGATGAAGACCCGCTAGATTTTTTTAAACACAGCCAAGATACAGCACCACACATTGAATCATAGCATTATTATGTGTTATGATAATGGATAGTATTTCTTTGCTTTATGAATAAATTTTAATTATATTCCTGGCTCTTGAGATCTTTTTTTACCGATAACTGTTTATCTTTTGACTTAACAACCATTACTTAAAACATATTAATGAAGAATAAGTTGTGTTTTAATAAGCTATAGAACCTAGGATGTGTAATAGAAAATTATTAAATTTCTGTTCATCTTCACGCTTTAATTAATAAAGAACCTAAACATGTGTTTATCAATAAAATTAATAATTAAATTATTGGTGTATATTATCGATTAAATGAGAAAATATATTTAACTTGTTTTTATTAATTATACTTGTAATTACATTATTGATAAAATGTTGATAAAATGAAAAAAATATACTTGTTTTTATTATTTAATAATAAATATAATGACATAATTGAGAAAATGTAAAAAAAGGTTAGGTTGTTTGTTTTTTCTTACAAACACAAGAGATGTTACTATTCCCATTTTTTTTTTTCAATAATCTATACAAATATACATTTGAAGAATTTAAAATCAGGAGACAACAAATAGTAAAATACCAACAATACAGTTAACATTTTACATTTATTTCCTTTTTAAATAATCATCCCAACATATCATAAATTTATACTAATTTATCACACAAGTGCATAGTATTAAAGCTTATCTCTACCATTCAATAATTTTTGCACATATCTAAAATATAATTTGAGATCACCTCAATATAGTAACTAAAGATAATAACAATATTATCAAAGTTTTGCTCTACTTTGTTGCAAAACTAGATGTCAACTACAACATAAATGAAAATAATTTGAAATTTTATTAGCAGTTTTCAAGATATATATATGTATAAAATCTAAAATGGATTAACATGTATCACATTTAATTATAAATGATACCGATAGACAATATTAACTTTAATAAAGTTATTATTCATCCATGGCCCACATTGCTTGATAAAGACAAATTAAGTTTGACATGCTACTCACATTAACTGGCTATCAAACAAATAAGATAAAACAAATATTTTAGGCAGTGAATAGCTGTAACAAAAGAATATTGGAGACGTGTGACATAAACTTTAGTTTAGCATAAGGTGGATATAAGAGGAATAACTTACTTTTTGGCTATCAGAAATCACATTAGCTTACTAAGATGAGCGAGAGACTGGTTGTGCATACACAACATCTGGCAAGAATGTGGACATAATCAGGAATTTATGCAAGCAAGCCCCCATGTGTGTGGCTATTAGAAATTTCTTGTATACATTTACCAATGATGTGGGGGTATATTGTGTCACTTTATGATTAATTCTAGGTTATTTAGTTGGTTGATGGGTTAGTCCTGAAGGCAGGGTAATTGGGGTGTTAATCTTTGATAACTTAAGTTACAAATAAACTTGAAGGTTTCGGTAAGTTAACAAATGACCAATTCCTTTCCATTACCTTACAGCAATAATTTTAAGTAAGTTTTGGTGAAACTTGCCTCAGATTATGTACGATTTCATTTTAGTTTTAAAAAATCAATTCTCATAATTTTTAAGCATGAATCTTGCACATCTACTCATTGGAATAATTTACTAATAATCTCATTAGGGACATGGATTTTATCTCTAAATAAGAAAGAGAACTTGACAACTTAACAAGTTAGTTTATTTTGTATTTTATTGTATTTAAACTTTACATTGCTATATTTGATAATAACCCAAATTATATGTAACCAAATAATTCATCAAGTCATTTTCTTATATTGACATTGCAAAGGTGCTAAGACAGATTGCTAGCGATTCAGCAGCAAGGATTGAAGATCTTGATCAGACAGCCATGAGCTAGCTGATCTGGATCTACACTTTCAGCCAAAGTCATATAAATACATGTTTAGCAAGCTAGGATTAAAAGAAATATTATTGTATTATTGTAAAGAAATATTGACAACCTTTCCAAAGAATGCCATTTCCAATGCATTAAGGACATAGAAAATTATGTGGTAAAACCCACATTATTACTAAAAATTTTAATATCAAATATGAGAGGAGAAGCTTGCTGATCTAACTTGATACAAGTTGCATAACAATGAACAGTTCCTAAACTGTGGGTCAAGGCTGTTAAGAAAAAATGGTTTATCCAATCACTGCAAGTGTAAAGCACATGGTAAGCCATTTATCTCCATTACATAAAATAACATGTGCTTTTCGATTTTGGGAATGTGTATTAGCACTTGACATATATGAATAGAAACTATCCATATTAATAACATAACCCACAATGGAGAACCATTGTATGACCAAAGTGTACAATTGACATTACTGTCAGCATACAGCATGTAAGACACTTCATATAAAGTTTACATCTTTCTACAATTTAGATATATATTAAAACATTCAATAAAACATAACTATCCAAAAACAACAATAACACTGTAAAACAATAACAGCCTACTAAATGCACTGTTCTTTTTTAAAGTTTTAAAATACAATATAATAACAGAATGTTTAAATCATATTGTCAAAGGGCAAACTAACAAAATTACACGGATACAATTTTGAAGCATCGACTATGCAAACAGTTATGTTTTCATAACTGCTGTGACAACTCGGACAGAAATAGACATAGGACCTCCTTTCCTTAAGTTTTAACATTTTTCTCAATAACATAGATTAAACAGCATGTTCATAATAGAACAAATAGAACAAAACATTTTTTTGTAAAAAAGCACATGACATGAGGTCAACGTCTGTCTTGCTTGGTCTGATTTACATTGTCTGATTTAAAACTTGTAAAACTTGGCTTGTTAAGGTTAAGTTTTTTGTTACATCTTACCAACTATTATGGTCATATTGGAGATGTCCAGATAGTTACTGATTTAGGAAGAGTCCAGACTTGTGTCTGGGCAGCTGAAAGACCTCACTTCAACCAGGACTCAAACCTGCAGGGTGAGGGACCAAGGAGTTGCAACTTGGAAAATCTTACCGCAACAGCACCACAAACCTGGCCTAGCTTGATGATTAAAAGGCAAACATGAAATACAAATTACTAGCCCAAAACATAGGAAAATCATAAAAACAAGCCCAGGACCCTGTTGTATAGTAGCTATACCTGTGTTAATATGCTATGACAAAGTTAAGGCACTTTTCTTTTTTTCTTAACAACTCGCCTCTCCATGTAACTACTGTAAGTTATGAAAATATGTATTTTACTAGTGTATTCCGACAGTTTAGGGGAAAAAAAACCCTGTGTATTAAAATATAAGAAAACAGTTAGGCATATAAGTAAATAAGTAATTTCCGTTTACTTTTTTCATAGGAGAATTTATGCAGATAAAAAATGAGTATCATATATAAAAACAAAGGTAAGAACAATAAAAGAGTAAATTTTACAGGTAACTCACGTTTAAATATATTCATGTTTGTTACACCTTAAAATTATTTGCATACAACAAAATACACAATTGATAAAATAAACCGTGCTATTTTTGACAAGGCAGACATTATACATTGTACCCAGCATAAAATATAAGTGTATAACACAATAAAAAACAACTGCAAAGTACACATTAAATATATGCATTAAAAAATTGCATTAGTTTTACTAACACAAACCATTCATGATAGTTACTTATAAATTAACATATATTCTGATGATCTGTTTTTGTGTTTTAACCTGTACACTTTCTCAAACAAAAAATCCATAAAAATATTTGGCAGTAAATTCAGAAATTAGTTTGTTGTAATATATATTGCCTGGAAATTTCAGGCATTTTAAACAACAGTTTTGACACAATGTACATATTTTCATCACCAACAGTTTTCTTAAAGCTAATTACCTTTGATATATGTGTATGATTAACTATAATCAAGTGAACAGATAAAAGTTCTCAAATAAATGGTCAAGCAGATCATTGTCCACTGAGATAATCTAAGCCAGGGGGAAATAGTTTACTTTATGATAAACCTTGTACTTGACACCTTACATAAACAGTAGCCCAACATTTTGTGGTGTTGTATTGTGTTACTTGATAATCTCAAACATTTTGAAACTGTCATAAATTAGAAGTGTTGTCCTCTTGTGAAACAACATTATTGATGTCATTATATGTATTAGAATTATGATAGAGTAAAAGTTAACCTATGATGTATTTATAATGATACTGAAAAAGATGATTGATCAGGCATTAAATCTGTTATGTCATGCTTGTTTGTGGAACTTGTAAAACTATTGTATCAGGGAGCACATTTTAAACTATTGCCCTCTGACTTTAGCAACAGTTTTTTTCCATTTCACAAAAAAGCATTAAGTAACAGTATTCTATTATACATAAACAAATGTGTGCATAAAAGCAGGTGTTAACTACACAAGAACTGCGCAAACATATCAACCCATTACTAATGCAGAGCCTGTAAGCAGATGCATTTTGTATAAAACACAAAATAATTTCCCCTCAAGTGTAAAGAAATGAAGCTCACTCTCAAAGTGGGTGCATAAGATGTTTTAGACAACACAACAACTATGCTGCTTGTGTAAACATGACCTCAAGATGGAGCTTCAAGATGAAGTTTTTCAGTAATTTGTTTATGCATTATATGTGTCTACCACAAAAATTTACTGTTTGTGTAAATACAAATCTGAACACAGCAATTCTTTAACATTGTTACAAGTGGATGCATCAAATGTTGTGGACAGCACAATCATTTTGCTTCTGGTGTAAATTCGTTTTGAGATTCAGCAGCATTAGCAACACAAGAACTTCACTGTTGGTGAAATGAATCTTGAAACCCACATAGTTCCTGAGCAGTGTCACAGGTTGATGCATCATGTACTCTACATGCACACACACATATATGTATTGTATGCAACTATATTGTTGACGAATGTAATTGCAGGTGTACATGAAGAACATACATAACAGAATACAGAACAATGACTCCTCTAGTTCTTGAGCAGATTTATAAGTTCCTGAAAATCTGTAATGTACCATGCTGCAGCTGCTTTCACTTTCTCTCTTACCACATTGCCTCCATAGCCAATAAAACAGTCCTGGAAAAAACAACAACATCTTGGCAAATCGAAGAACTGGTTTCTATATGTACAAATACAAATGTTGTTTCTTGGTGTTTATCACCGTTCACTAATTGCTGCCTTCTCTGTTTATAGCATGCCATGTACACCTGGCATGATAACAAACTCAATCACATTATCCTGACAACAGCCCTATCAGCCATTAAACTATTGTTTAACTTGTTTGAGCATTATCAAGGGAGCCATACAACTACCACTCATTAAGACTGTTATGTTGCGGCCAAGGTCTGAACCTGGAGCCTATCGTATCTGAAGCCAAAGCTCTTTCAATTGTGCTTCCTGGTCAGGTATCAAATAAGATATATTCTTAATTAAAACTGTTCAATAAAATATTAACAATGCTTAATATTTGTAATTCTTTATAAAAGGTTATAATAAACCTCTTGCAATGAAAAGTATGCGCAAGTCATTTTAATTATTTGTGCAAAAAATATCATTTTTGTGTAGGGTATTTAGACTATCTTTGTAAGGTCAATACATGTGTAGCAGCAGTGATTGCTTAAATAATACTACATATAAAGTTTTCTATTGTAAAATCTATCAACAAAAGCTACCTACAACAGACCTCAAAGTTAAAAAAACAACACCAAGTTGGAGTATAATGTCATTTTCAATGAAACCATTGGACAGATTCCAAAGTTTATTTACACTGTAAATTTAACCAATCAGACAATTGTAAAATGGTATCAAACACAAGGAAGCTGACACTCCAAATAGGGCTTAATATATGTTGAAGGAACTAGCTTGAAGTTGTATTTTCCTTATTGACTGTTAAAAATTAACTTTAAACTAAAGGCTTAGAAAAACAAAACAACACAGGCAGACTTACAGCTGGGGGGCAAGCTTCGAGGTCTGTCATTCCATCGCCGATGAAGACAAGATTCTTGCTGGTTTTCTTCAACAGTGCTGCCACCTTAGTTTTACCCCCTGAATCACTTGTGAGCTGGGTCGTGTCAAACCCAAGGTAGTCTCCTAGTGAAGTGAGTAAGAAAAGAGGTCAACTTCATGTATTGTGTCTGAACAGGGATGCATCTCAAAGGAAGTTGGGGCAGTTTAATTCCTACTACTGGAACATTAAATATAAATAAACAATAGGACTTGCACTTTTAAAAATAAATATCCATAGTACAGTTGGTTATGCATTTTATTTTTATCTAAATTGGCTACTGGAATTTAAGTGCTTGTGCAAATTATAAATGAAGTCATCTTTTTATCTGGATTACTTTATACCCTACTTCCATAACGGTGGTGCACATTTAACATTTTTGTGAACCTGACATTCTTTTGCCATTTGATTTATCATTCTATCAACACTTTTTGAATAGATGTTTGAATAAACCTAGTAAAAATGAGTTTTTGCATAATGATAACTGAAGTAATAGTTTGCAGGAAAAAAGCGACATATTTACATGAAACAGAGAGCTGCCTTCACTTTGATAGCATGCACTGAACACCTGACATGATACTGTATCCAGTCCTGGGACTACCCAGCCTGCTATTTAACCTGGGACCTTCCACATCCTGTCTCTACCTGTACACTACTAGGATCAGACCATTATCAAATAAAAATCTACAATAAAATCTGATGGCTCTTACCATGATAAGAAAAAGCAAATTTGTTGGAGAAGATGTTTGAACTGGGGATGCCAAGTTTCTGAGCAGCAGGTTCAATGAGACTTTGGAAGCCTCCGGAGACCAAGTATACATTTATCCCTCTTTGTTGTAGCAGGGAAATAAGCTCCCTGAAAATAATGGTAGAGATCAAAATAAACGTCACATTAACAAAATATATAACTACTTCCGTTTTTCAAGAAATGAAAAATTAAATTTATATCTAATATCTCAACTCAATTCCACATTAATTTAGTAGGTAAATAGTTTTTGGGGGTATTTTTGGCACATAAATGGAACATGAGCACTGCAAGGTGGGTCATTATATGCAGAAGGTGAAGCCACAATGGTACTCATCTGTCAAGAAATATTGTTGAGAAATAAAGGAGCACAAGAATTTGCTCAGAAAAAATAACAGCAAAGGTCAGTTTTCCTGAATAAAGATTGCAACCTGAGTTATCTTCATCAACATCTACCTACCATAATCAGTCAGCCATGTAAATACATGTATGGAAAAATTCCAATGAGTAATGAGGAATTAGCTACATAATAAATGGCTGATGCACAGACAGATGGATAGACAGGCAGAAAGACAGATGTAGAGAGAGACCAACAGATAGACAGACTGATGACACTTGCCATACTATAATATGACCCTTTAACATTCATTTATCACTGTAAACTTGCTATATTAACTTGATTCTACCACTTGAAAAGGTCAGATTTTAGTTAAAATATCATGCACAATACTTAATCCAAGATATAAGTGATCATAATTGAATATGTTTAAAATAGCACTAGGCATCTTTTGTGCATGCATTATATTGATACTAGCACAATGCTGTTTATACCATCCTCTCAACTTACTAATCTTTAATATTTAAATATACTTTAACCAATAATTTTTACCATATCACTATTCAAGTATATGAGTGCTATTTTTAACAATTCACATATCTCTTTCAAACACCATTTACAAGTCTTCATAACCTCAAATTCTGGACTACACTTACTGTACTCCATTTGAGAAAACAATAGGATGGCTCTCACGAAATTCTTCGATACATTGTCGATTTGGTTTGAAGAGTTCCAATCTTTTTTCCAGGGCTTTTCTGAAGTTTAGACCATCTGCCATTGCCTGCCTTGTGCTGAGAAAATAAATATGCATTTTGAGATTGGATGTTCAAAACTTATTTCAGATGTTTGGGACTTACTTAGTAAACTTATTTTAAATATACAAACATATAATTGTGTGACAACATTCTTTTGCTGACTGACTATTCTATGCTGGTAACGTTTGTTTTTTCTCTGTTTACATACTCTTCTTAGTATTTCCATTTTCTTTGTCACTTTTACAATTAACTTGTAAGCTCAACTCTCCATCTAGGGCAAGCTAAAACTTACGTAACTCTTGGAAATCTCATACAACCTGGAAATATTTTTATTTCCACCTTTGGTTGTTATAGGTAACTCTGTAACGGCTTTATATAAATACATAAAAAATACGAATTCTGATGTCTTGATAACTACACGAATACAAGTTGTATAGGTACCAAAGGTACATTGTATGTCAGCAGGAAGACCTGTCAACATTTCTTCCCACTGGGGACTCAAACCCATGGGCAGTGAAGCTGGGTGGTTAGATGAAATGAGTTAAGCATCAGATTATGTCATTTGGTTTATATCACTGGTTCTGGGTGGTATGTCACAGTAGAGGCAGTACTTTGAATGTTTTATGTGGCAAGCTTAAATAATATTGGTGGGACAAAGAACCTAAAATTATCTAAACCACATGATACATGATTTTCATATGCTAAGTTAAGAAGATCAAACATAAAAAACTATCAATTAAAATATAAGCAGGGTATTGAACCTGCTAAACACAAATGTAAATATATCACCAACATACAGTTCCTTTACTTCTTGTCCTACTCCACAAAACTCGGCAAGTTCATCTAGTCCTTCATCCTTCAGTAAGGTGGAGTCCACATCAAAACATACAGTGTCTGCCCTCTGCCATACTGCTACTGCTTGTTCTTTAGTGCCCATGATCATCGTGTCTCTGGAAGTGAAATACAAATTATAAAACAGCTATACAAATATATAACCAATAAATACAATTAATCATACATAAAATTCATGTATAGCTTTACCAGTTTTGTAAATCAACAGTTTCTATGTATTTATCCAGCTTATCTAAAACATAAAATGTGGCTTTAAATAAGTTAATTAGTCAAATTTGACATTACAGTTGTTGTTAACTGTTCTTTTAACAACATAATTATTGTCAAAATAGTTACGTTCAGATGTTTTAGTGGAGGAAGACTCCAAACAAATGTTTGGGTATAACCACTGGTGCACAGCAGGTCAGCTGGAAGACCTTCCCACATTAAATTCTTCACCCACTTGTTGAGAGCTGAGCAGGCAGAGGAAACAGGTATCGGCTAATCCATGCAAGTGTTCAGGAGAAGTATTTTCAATCTTTAGCTCTTTTAGCCATAATAATGTGATCAGTTTGGTTAGCGGTAATACAAGGAAAAATTATATTAAGTTTTTTTAACAACACATGCAAGGGTTCAGGATAAAATGTTATTTAAAGCAAAATAAAACATGCCAATTGATGCACAGATGGACAAATGACATAAGGTGAGCACACAGCTTTGTGCATAGGTGAGCTACAAAAAACACAGCATTTTCTACATCACAATCTGCAGGGTCGGTCAGCTGAAATTAACACCTAGTATTTACACAAATATTGTACACCATATTTACACGTACATGCTCACAGCCAAATTAATCAACAATACTTTTTTTAAAATATTTTGTATCTACAGGTATTTATGGCAAAATTTGAATTAAATGATCAATCCACTTTTAAGGTATGCATGTAACATAGGGAGAAAAATGTGCAGCCAGAACGGGATTAGAACCCGGGACACTTCGCTGACAGGACAGATGCTCTACCGACTGAGCTAAGTCGACTGCTTACACATTCTCTCCCTATCACCCGGCTACATAAACAAACCCCGGGCAACTTGAAATTCGTCCTCGAATTGCCACAGACCTTATGCTCTACATACAACTCATAAGAAACTCAAACACTTGAGTACTGTAATGACCGTTAAACGATATCTACATGTACATACATGTGCCCTGGAGATGAATATATTCATGCTATAAATGTATTCACAGCAAACTTCAAACATAATGATCAATCATCATTTAAGGTAAAAAATAAACATGTGTGGCACATTAACTTAAATATCCTGAGGGTGTCAGCCTCATTACTCACATATGTCCTAATTTGTTAGTGAAAATTTATTTTGGATGAAATTCTTAATATGTTACAATTAAATTTTGCACTGAGGATAGCTCCATGATTTTTATGTAACTCACCCCCACCTCCATTGTATTTTTTACAGTTTCTATTCATGCATACTTCAAGTGCCCACAGTGTCACAAATGCATGTGTAAAGTTGGCCAATCAATTGCCAAGCGCTTTACACTTATATTGAGTGGATAGACTGGATTATGTAAACTGACTTCATTAATCATTAAGGAAAAATCCATTGCATTTTTATTCTTGGATATGGATATGGTTAATCGATATAGACATATCATGCAAACTGTGTATAATACAATATACTTTAACTGTCTAATTATGAAAATAAATAACAAATATTTGGAAGAAACAATCTTTGCAAGGTAGTTCACTGACTAATGTTGAATAATATATTTCGATATATGTACTTTCTACAATTTCTTGAGTTAAATCTAATTACCTAAAAAACTTATTGTATGGAAAAGAAGTGGACCATATTTTTATTTCTTGCCTGACAAAGAGATGTTCATATTACTATTATCCAACGTGTCAGGCTTTGCTTAAGTAAATGCAATTATTTAAATAACAACTTTACTGTTTTCATTTGTTTCTAGTTTTTTAATAAAACCTATTTTATTTTTAGAAATTTATTTAGGATTCTAATTACATGTATTATATTTTTACAATGCTTTTGTTCTCCTGTCTGTCTGTTTGCTTATAAGCATTGGTGATTCAATTCGAATGTATGTTTTATTTGTAAGAATTGGACTTAATGACTATACATAGGTGACTTAGTTAATTTATTCTATTTAATTTATTAGTGATGAACTCATATTGCAGTCTTGTACAATTTAATGTATGAGTGACAATGTAGAAGCTTTAGTTTTACTGTTTCTTTGATGTTTAAAATGTGCCATTGTACATTGATGTGATATAAAGAATATATATATATATACCTTGCTCTCTTCATTCAAACTGTTGTCTTTTCCAATTACACTCTCATTTCTTTAAGCCAAGTCATACCCACTTCTTGTATTGTTCACTTCTATTGGATATTGGTACCTACTGAGTGCTCTCAATCTCTTATTGTCACCTCTCTCTGAAAAGCCTTTAATACTCCAACTTGCCACTTAGCATGACACTAAGCTCTAATTGTCAATTAGATACTATTGAATGCTATGGGGATTATCTCTGTTTTAGTAACACCTTACTGTTTCGTAAAATCCCCACATGTAATTAAATATATAACATTGTAGAGTGATAAATGGAATAAAAATATTGGTGGAAACATTTATTGTATTATCATTCCTGCACTGAATACAAATAGGAAAAAGGTAAAGTTAGGACAATTTGGCAAAAAATAGTAAAAGTAAAAAAAAAAAAGTGAAAAAGTTTGAAGTTGACAAATATGTGAAATAACTGAAGTTGGCAAACAGGGGAAGAAATAAAATCTTGTGGCAGCTGAACTGAATAGTGCTGATGGTTACAGAACAACACATTATCAATTGACCCTTTCTTAGTGATTGTAATCAAGCCACACCTTAGTCTCAAGTTTATTTAAATCTGGCAAAAACATTTAGATGTTAATTGCTAGACAGACATTTTATTTTCACCCTTGTACATACACCATATACAACATGGGGGATTGTATTAACACTTTAAAATACAAATGTAAATACAATGAAGTTCCGGTTTGTGTAACAAAGATACAATAGAAAAGAAGAACGTAGTCAATAGTAGATATTGTAGACTGTAAGAGTATAGGATGGGGAGACATACAATATATCTTTTTTATATAAACACACATTTGCAGATTGTGCAATGGAAGTATGACGTACAGGGCAATAAGTTCATAAGTTATGTGAGAGTAGTCAGTTAAAGACTAGAGCAATAACATGTAGAAGGTTTGATTGGTGTGAGTGCATATCTATCAATATATAACAAATATGGAGCCTATATTGAAATTAAGCAATACAAAAATATATGCACAAGTATTCCAAACAATTATGGAGCCTATATTGAAATTAAGCAATACAAAAATATATGCACAAGTATTCCAAACAATTATGGAGCCTATATTGAAATTAAGCAATACAAAAATATATGCACAAGTATTTCAAACAATTATGAAGCCTATATTGAAATTAAGCAATACAAAAATATATGCACAAGTATTCCAAACAATTATTGAGCCTATATTGAAATTAAGCAATACAAAAATAAATGCACATGTATCTAGGTATCAAAATAATAGGTATATGAGATATACTATCTCATAAGAACAATTTAGGGCAAATTAAGTGATCACAAACAAACACATCTAAGATTTAAAAAAATACAAAAATAGAGCAAGAACAAATGATATCTTCACTAGTCAGTATGACTTAAATACATTCTTTAATGCACTGTATCAAAGTTCTTACATTGTAACACAAAAATAGGACAGCTGCTTTAAGTGCTTATATGTTTTTTCAATTAAAGTATTAAGATTAGCATATTATTGAATAGCAATGTCAGTGATTTTAAAATAGCTGATCGGTCTGTTACAGGGTCATAAAACTACCTCACTCATGCTTTTGATGGGAATGCCAAATGAGCTTGCTTGATGTTTTATTTAGCATGTTTGAAGTTAACATGTGTCTGACAACATATTATGTTGTGTACATAAACTTGTAACAAATAAAGGAGCTGTTTGATCAATTCTTATCTGCATTGATTTAAATATATATGTATCTTAAATTCTTAGAGACTGGACCTGGTAGCGCAATCGGTAGAGCGTCGGCTCAAGGTACGAGAGGCCCAGGGTTTGATCCCGGGCCGCGACATACCAAAGTCATTAAAAATGTCAGTGGTATAGCTCCCTTGCCAACGCTCAAGCAAATATAAGGGTAGTTCCACGACTGGTTGGCCCGGTGTCAGGATAATGTGACAGGGTGTGGTATCATGCCAGGTGTTCACGGCATGCTATACATAGTGAAGGCAGCACTATATCTGCTTCAAGTGGACACCGTCTCCAGATAACTGAAATACTGCTGGTGGGACGATAAACCCAATAAACAAAACAAACAAATTCTTAGAGACAAGCACATAAGAAAATATGCCATAAAAAAGAATGTAACCAACATACTCAGAAAATATCCCTTTTGTGCACTTAGTAAGCATAAAATGTACAAATCTATTTACACCTTACATAAAATTCCCAAATAAACACACTTATATTTAAATATTGGTGATAAAAGCTTGTGATAGCAACCAAGGGCCAAACGACAGGAAGACATGGAGAAATCCTGATATCTGATTGGTTAAAAGGCCTGTCTGACAAATACAAGATGAAGGGTCAATTGTAACACCAATAATGCAGTGTACACAGTATTACCTTTTCCTGTAATGTTTCATTGTTAGATGAAACCAAGATGAGATTTTCGTTAAAGGCTGAAAAATATTGTCAAATATACAAAAATGTTAACATAATATGTTTATTCTACTATATGAAAACTATAACTAAGCACTTTTATAAGCTTCATGTTAATTGTGCAATATTAAATGTTACCAGTGATTAGGTGCTTATTTACATTAAATGTTTGTTGCAAACATTTTACTTAGTTTAAGTGTTGCATGTTAAGATGTCGATCAAACAAAACAGAAGTAAACTACTACTATCAAATATTTTCACATATAAACCAAATTTCTGATAAATAGAATGTCAGCGTTTTGACTGATAGGCTGGCTGACAATGCTGATCAGGTGGCCGACTTTGCTTTCAGCCACTTGTCAAAGTAGCCATTCCATTGACAGGTTGATTGTATGGTAAATTATGTGGTTTTAAAACATCAAAAGCTAACATAGAGGTATACATATATTTAGTATGTGTACATACATTGTATCTGCATACTCATTTTCTTAACTACTTATATTCATACTAAATGTCAAAGCATGCACTTTGAAATGTTACAGTTTTATCAAAGCAAAAGTTTAATTGGTAAAACTAATTAAGCTTTTGCAAACAAAGACAGCATAAATTAGGTTTAAATGAAATCCAACAAATATGGACTGCATGAGTTTTGTATTGTGAGGATAATATATTATTGATTCATGTATGTCATTCAAGTAATACAAATAATAAATAGGAATCACTTTACAATTGGTCCATACCTTTGATTGGCTTGTTTCTTACCTCAATTATAACCTGCCTTATCTTTAATTTAAATTCATAACTGACAATGAAGGCAATGCCTAACAAGTTTCAAATACTTTAACATAGATCTATACCAAATTCTCAAATATTATGACTTTATGGTTAAGCATGATAGATTTGTAGTTTTATCAATATAGGCGACACACCATTTATAAAAATTTTCCTTAAATACTTCTTCCAAAAATGACTGTCTCCACACAGATGAAATCTAGTCTTTCAAAAACTGCATTTGTTTTAGAAGTGAATTATGACTAATTAAATAAACTACTGTGATATGTATATAACAGGGCAAGAAAAAGTTATAGTACTGACTATTGTGTTATATTTTCTCAAGCGATACCAAGGTGGGGACCAATGTGTCTCACCTGCCCGCTTCTAGTGATTAGGAAAGGGTTTATTTAGAAGCAGATATAGTGCTGCCTTCACTGTCACAGAATGCCATGAAAACATGACATGATATTTATGCCCAGCCACATTATCCTGGCACATTTACATCAGGAAAAGTGCCTATAAGAGAAGCTTAATCATGGGGTCCGGACAATACTCAGTCCGGACATTTCTCAGTTAGTGAAATTTGCAGGGTCGGACAATTCTCAGTTGGTTGATTTGCAGGGCCGGACATTTCTCAGTTACTTGTTTTGCAGGGTCGGACAATTCTCAGTCCGGACATTTCTCCGTTAATATATTTCAAAGTATAGCACTGTAATTAAATACTGAAAGACAATCATCAAAAACCAGATAATTTTCTTTGCTGTCAATCATCAATAAACCTATGAACCAAACAAACTATTTATCCTTACAAATTGCATCAATAATTATTTCTATACCCCTTCATTTTTATAACAAACGCTTTGACCAAAGCCCCGAAAAATCTTTAATTGACCAACCCATTTAAGTGTTATAAAACAGCACTGTAATTAAATACTGAAAGACAATCATCAAAAACCAGATAATTTTCTTTGCCTGTGAACCAAACAAACTATTTATCCTTTCAAATTGCATCAATAATTATTTCTAGACCCCTTGATTTTCATAACAAACGCTTGGACCAAAGCCGCGAAAATCCTTTAATTGGCCAACCCACTGTTCTTGAATAATGACATGCTCTAACTTCAAACTGAGATGCTTGTTAGAATATAAGTCTTAGCGCAGCCTACGATCATTATTCCAAAAATGGAAATTCTAACAAGTAAGACAGGCTCCAAGAAATTACTCCATGATGGTACGTCTACGTAAAGAACCGGACGAACAAAACAACCATCAGATGGATGTGCTCTAAAAGAGCGTCAAAATCCTCCAACGGCGCCCTCGTCACCGATATAGATGTACGTTTTAATTAAGAAAATAAAAGCCAATGGCAAATATACCCAAACCAAAACACCAAAATATAAAAAGCTGTTAATCTTAATCTTAAAATCAATCATTTTCATATCCTTTATGATCACAATCTTTACAAACTTTCTTAAACCTTGAGATATCTTTATATAGATTTTTTAAACATTTAATTGGTACCAGTCTTGAATTTTGTTCTTCAATAACGCAAATAGCGATTGATGCGTTCATATCAAATACAATATCGCATCATTTTTTAAATTATTTCACTGTAACGTCAAAATGGATTTATACAACAATTTTATCACAAATATTGCTATACTTTGAAATATATTAACGGAGAAATGTCCGGACTGAGAATTGTCCGACCCTGCAAAACAAGTAACTGAGAAATGTCCGGCCCTGCAAATCAACCAACTGAGAATTGTCCGACCCTGCAAATTTCACTAACTGAGAAATGTCCGGACTGAGAATTGTCCGGCATTCCTTAATCATATGTTTCTGCTTTCTTCAGTCCTCTAGAAATGGGTCCCATATCTTACAATTAATTTGGGAATGATCATGTTGAAATGGCTAATTGGTGAAAATGATTTTTTACCTCTAATATGAGATTGCCTAACTTCCATAAATCACGTTTTAAACAGCAGATACAATATAGCTTTATCATAACTTGTGCTTAATATTATGTATTGTTTGAACCCAATTGTTTAAAACCAATGAAAAAGCTTTTAAGAGTAGTTTTTGAAACATTGATTGATTGACAACCATTTTGTAAAGGGTTCTGTAGCACTATGTATGGCTCATTTTTTAGACTGATTCATAGAAGTTAAAAATCACAGTGCAAGCAAGGGAACCATCAGTTTTTAATACTTAATTTAAATCATTTTGGAATGTCTCTGTTTATAATGATACTAACTGGTATTCAATACCTAATTGGTATCTCCTGGCATAGTGTATGTAACCTTTAAACTGTCTTAATTTTCTACACAAACCATAAATGTTAAGATGAGAGAAGGATTAAGTCTTCAATAGATGAAAATGGTATACTGTTAGTTGCTGTTTTTTGTCTGAGAAAGTATTTATAAAGGACTGAAGTGTCTAAACTGTAAAATAGCATATGTAAATAGATTTTCTGTCACAGTGTATGCATGATCAGGCTTAAACCGGTGCATAATCAAATAAAACAATTTAACTTAATTTATCTTTCTACAGTCAAAATATATACGATGCATCCTTTCATAAAATTAATGTATAATTACTATAAATATTAACTTGAAACACCTAATTATCATAAGAAGACCTATAGGCATATTGCCATTATGATTAGATTTGGTGTAGATCTTTCTTTATTATTTTTAATATGACTGCATCATATAAATGGTTCAGTGTTTACATTAAGTACACATGTACCAAAGCTGCTGCGCATTACCAATGAATGAGATCGAACAAGTAAAGCCGGGGTACTGTAGACTACACTAGTGTAGATATACGTCGAAGGTGTAAATGAAATGTTTACGAAGATGAAACAAACTGGAAATATACGTATTTTTATTTAACAATATCAAATTATTTATTTGAAATAACGCGTTAAATAGGAACAATAACTGATGTAATAAATATCTCACCTTGATACGTCCGAAGTTTCTCATTGACAGTTATCATGCATTCTACTCGAATCATTCGCCGAGTGCATGATTCTAACGAAGGGGAGTAACTCGAAAATCCTCGCTATCTATAAGTACAATAAATACGGTGGCCTGTACGTGTCAAAAATTCTCTTGAGTAACATTTGTCCAAAAATTTAGATAAAATAGATTTAAAGTTGTTTTCTTACGAATCAAATGATCAGAACATAACATAACAGAACAGAAATTTTATTTGTACCTTAAGGCCTTAGGTCCATAATACAATGTATATAATTATACAACTATACATAGTCTCCACATCGGTGAAAATCCCTGATCTTGGCAGCCATCTTTGATGGTAACTTCGAGGGATTTTCATATGAATTGTATAGAAGGATAAATTTTATTTTCTTATAATTTCTTCATTTTTGGTCCGAAAATTAAAAGCTATACACCATTGGAAAGCTCTTGAAATTCATATTTTTAAAATACAATATTTTTACAATTGATAAATGCACACAGAATTAATATACAGAAATAAATAAAAACATTGGCTCATACTTAAAACAAAATGAACAGTGTAACTTTTTGGGTTGTATTTCTTTAACCTTTTAAACTATCAAAATATTGTTTTGATATTTAAAATACTTTATAAAAGCTGTTAAATTTTATATAAAATTCAATAAAATAGACTGAAAAATAAAAACATAGTGGTGAGTTTAATACAGCACATATTTCCCGATTTCGGCCTGCATTAGCTTCTGCCCACAAAGATGGCTGCCTTAAACTGTCTTATCAGTGTCGATGACATCACATGGAAACTATCTATAGATAGTTTCCACATCAGTGAAAATCCCTTATCTTGGCAGCCATCTTTGATGGTAACTTCAAGGGATTTTCATATGAATTATATAGGAGGGTAAATTTTATTTTCTTGTAATTTCTTTATTTGTGGTCCGAAAATTAAAAGCTATACACCATTGGAAAGCTCTTGAAATTCATATTTGATGAATACAATATTTCAAAAAAATTATAAATGCACACATAATTAATACACATAAATTAATCAAAACATTGGCTCATACTTAAAACAAAATTAACAGTGTATGATTTTCTGTTGTATTTCTTTAACCTTTTAAACTATCAAAATATAGTTTTGATATCTAAAATACTTTATAAAAGCTGTTAAATTTGATATAAAATTCAGTAAAATAGACTGAAAAATAAAAACACAGTGGTGAGTTTAATACAGCACATTTTTCCCTATTTCGGCCTGCATTAGCTTCTGCCCACAAAGATGGCTGCCTTGAACGGTCTTATCAATGTCGATGACATCACATGGAAGCTATCTATACAAAGCACGAGTTATGTTATTTTCTTTACATTTATATTCATCCCTTCATAATTTCATACACATAATAACACAGTTGTTTTAATACTACATCATTATTTGATGTCATCAGGTTTATAAAATTTATTCTATTTCTACTCCACTAAGTAGTAACTGATTTCTTGGTTCATCGTATCTGGGACAGATAAACATTACATGGTATTCATCTTCAACAACATGTGTTTTTAATCTTTCTAAACAATGGTTACACAATCTTTCGCTACGTGGTATATTATTGTGGCGTCAAATTTCAATTGCATAATTGTGATTGGAGCATCTAAATTTTGCATCTTTTTGAACTTGAATGGAAGGAAAGAGATAAATACCGCTCTGAATTAAGTAATGTATTAAACTCTTTATACGTACAACATTTTGGTGATTGGTTTATTTCTGACAACCAGCTCTGCCAAGCAATATCATGTAATCGTTGTTTAAAAATAGAAATAAACATCTGATATATCCATTCATGTCCAAATACATATTTGAAAAGTAATTCCTTTACATTAGTTGCCCAATCATCTAGCCTTTTTAACATTATATAACAGTTTTTAGGAGTTCTATCATCTGACATATATAATAGTTTGCACCAATATTTGATACATTTTAAAAGATACTCGGTAACAAGAGGAAAACGACCACATTTACCTAGAGCAATATTATCAGTTGATTTAATACTTACATAACTTGGTCTGAATCTTTTCGACGGGATAGGACAGTACATTTCCCCAAACTTCGGAACGGTAAACTAAAGTCGGTTTAACCATAGAGTCAAACAGTTTGAAGTATTCTTCAACATTCAAATAGCCAAATGTTTTTTTATATCTATTTATGGCTAGAATAGATTTTTTTGCTTGTAATGAAAGTTTTGTTTGGGCTTTTGTCCATTTTAAATTCGAACTAAATAATAATCCCATATATTTGTTTTCGGATGTGACATTTACCGGATACCCTCTATAATACCACTTCTCATAGCTACGTAATCCTCCACTGTTTCTAAATGCTGTGATTTCTGTCTTCGATTGATTAACAGACATTCCGTAACTTTCGCAGAAATCAGAAATACTGTTTAACTGCCTTTGTACTTCAACTGCAGTTTCTGCACATATTACTACATCATCTGCATACATCATACATAGCATTTAAGGGATTTTATCTGTAATAAATATTCCCTTATGGCCTTTAGATTTGAGAAAAATCGGTAACTCGTTCATATATAAAATAAAGATAATTGTACTACTAAAATCCCCCTGTCTAGTTCCGACAGTACATCTAAATGGATATGTTAGAATATTAGTTGATTTATATGGATCATTAGTTTCCATTTTATTAGACACGCGCACACTGCTTAATAATTTTTCACACATACTTTTAAGCATAAAATACATTTTGCCTCGTATTCCTAACGAGTCTTAACTTTAAATAATTTACAGTGTACGAGCCCATCAAAGGCACGTTCAAAATCTACATACAAAACATAGAGCCTTCCACCGGGACGTGTAATATATTTCTGAATAATACTTTGAAGAATAAAGATGTATCACATGTGGAATACCCCTTTCTAAATCCTGCTTGTAACTCATCTATTTTATGAAAAATCTCAGACCAGTTACATAACCTCTCATAAATAATATTTGAGAATATTTTATACATAACGTTTATCAAAGAAATGCCCCTATAATTTTGGGCTCTGACCTAGATCCTGACTTATGAATAGGGACTATAATAAAATAAATAAAATATTGAATACTTTCGGCCCAATTATTTGGAAAATCTCCAGTATTTAGCACGTGATTAAACATATGAACTAATAAAGGCGTAATGTATTCCGCTGTATTCTTATAGAATTCAGCTCCTTTGCCGTCCAGCCCTGTTGATTTTCCGCATTTTAATGTTTGTATACTACGAGTGACCTCCTGGTTGGTGATTGGGCAATTAAGCATGTCGTCATACTCTGGAATAGACTGTTTAGATGGTAATTCTATCCCATGCATGTTTGATTTACATAAAAGAGTTTTAAAATGCGTCATCCAATCTTTAATTGTAATACCAGTAGGCAACTCAACTTTACGCGGTCGCGATGCTTGCTTAAAAATGCTCCAAAACCTGTTGGGGTCAGCGCGAGCACTGATTAATTTGGATTTCATTTCAGCACAAAAAGCGAGTTTTTAAATAATGAGTTACTTTTTAAAACTTTACTTTTCTGACATATAGATAAGTCGGTCAGTTTCACTACTAGTCCATCTGAATCGCCGGAGCGCAGTGTATTTTGAGTATTTAGCTTGTTCACATTCTTTGCCCCACCAAGGTTGGTCTTTAGAGCGGCTTTGTCTCGTTTTCGTATGCACTTTGTTCAAAATGTTCAAAAGCCACCCACACCGAATGTTAAAACCTCCACAACAAATATTATGTGAAACAACTTTTCAAGGTAGGCACTATAAAAAGGTGGTGTACGGTAATTGTCAACTTACTAAGCGGCGTCTGTCATCAGTATGCGTGGGAAATGAGAATACGTCGGAGGTGGATCTAGTGCATAATGTTTACTCGGTAACTTTAAATTTGTAAAAAAAAAAAAAATATTAAAAGGAAATCAAATTTCATTTATTAATAACCTGTTTACTTTTTAAATAAACATGTCCAAATAAAAACACAATTAAAAATCTATTACAATTAATAACAATAGTGCTTACCTGTAGTTATGGTTTTATTCGACTGGCACAGGTATATCTAAAAATAGAAATACGGGAACGACTGTAATGGCGTCGCGTTTGAAGACATAGATATGAAATCTAGGTAAGTTTTGTTTTATATTGATCCCATGCTAACCCTGTATGTTGGATTTGTGAATGGTTATTTTCCGTGTAATTTTACCGGTAACACACATTATGGAAGATAATTTTACCTTATTCGGCAAGATCAGTTGACAGATTTTATGTTCAAATGTTTATTGTTTTTGTTACATCAAATGCTTCCTATATGTGTCACGTCGAATAAATGCAACAATTCAGCATGTATGTACTAAGTGACCATTATAGATAATTGCCGCACGTGCGCTATTAATTGTATTGGTATAATAATATAATAATTAAATTTTGTAGTTCAATATTATATGGAGTGTAAATGTGATACACTTATTGAATGAAATACTTTATTGGTGTTTTATTATTATTAAACAGGAATTGTATCCACAGAAGCTAAGTTATTTTTCTAATTAAACTTGAAACATTACTAATAGCTTAAAATATTTCATTATATATGAGAACATTTCTTAAGTTTATTTCATAAAGTCATTTAGTCCAACAAATTTCTTACTATTTTTTTTCAAAATTTAGAAACTGTTTTTTTTTGTAAGATACAAAGAATTATTAACTTAGATATTTAAAGATACAATCACATATTCAGGTTGATAAAACTTTGCAGTGATGAGATTTACAAAAATGTACATGGATGTACATGTATAATTATTTCTGTTTTATAAATAATACAACCACATTAAATTTTACTGACTTTTTGGTAAAGTGACCCAAACGTTCTGTTCCTTGCTACATTTAAGTTTAGATCTTGTCAATTTTTTTGGCAAACTTTTGTTTTGTTTCTGACCATTGGTGGTCTGGGACTGTTGGAGATCCTTGTAGAGGTAGCATTGACCAAGTGGTAAGAGTCACCAACATAGTCCTTGTCTGGGTAAACCCCAAATATGAGAAGGTCTTCCAGCTGACTGACAGTGTGCCTATGATTCTACCTAGACATTTGTCTCTGGTCTTCATCTACCATTGAAAACTGGAGATTGCCAATATGACCAAAATTATGTTAGTATGACACATAAATGATTTAATCCAGACCATTGAAAACAATCTTACTTGTTCAGATACAATAATGTTGCGTGAAAATTAAAATATGAACGTTTTGTAATATGAAACCATGAAAGGTTCAGATTGCCCTAATTTTTATTTGTTTCTAATTAATTTGCTAGTAATTTATGGCCAATAATCAGTTTAAAACATTTTTAAAGAAAATATATACAGCCAATAGTCAGGCATTAATAACAATATAATGTATATTTCGTGTGGGAAAAATTATGGTTGCCTCATTTATATATGTTATTCTGAGGGAGTGCCAAACCAGGGCAAAGGCTTTTATGGAAGGATTGGGTACTCAGCTGATAATATATACGACACACTTGTGTGTATACTATAAATGTCAACTGTCCCAACCTAATGCTATGCCATTTGAACCTTTACACTAATTTTTTAATACCAGTGTAGTGACCCGTGATATATATTTATGGTTTTTAAATGAAAATTAATAAATATATATTGGCAGAGTAAAGTGATTTTGGTGCTTATCCAATAAAATTTTCATCAACAAAATGATGCCATATGTAAATATCAGTGTGGAAAACTGTACAAACAGTTAAAAAAAGTGACAGAAAAGTGGGTTTTAAGAGTTTCTTCATTTATAAAAGATGTATCATTGATTGCATAAAATATCATCTCATTTTTTAAAATGAATCAATTAGTTAAAAATCAAGGAGCACCCTTCACACAAAAAATTGACAATTGGGTTTTGCAGAAATTCCAAAATTAAAATGAAGGACCCAAATTGCTTGAACTGGCTTATGTCTATTTATACATACTGCTTAAGAATTGACATATTTTTCAGATTCCCGCTACACACGTCAGCTGATGTTGGATAATTAACGAATCCCAGCGTCATGATGGATAAACAGCAGATCTTCAAAATGTTTCAGTTACAGTGGATTGTGTTGTGTGTGTTTTTTGTTTCTATGGATACCATCCAGTGTAAAAATGCATGTAAGTAAACAATTAAAAATGTATTTGTTTTAATTATGGTTTATATACTACTATATCTATAAGTACTCTTTTTATGTTATCTTGTACATATTGTCTATCTAGTCTAGTACTGTCTTATACAAAAGAAAAACATCTTAAAAAACACTTGCTTTGGGCTGATATTGTGTGCCCTGCCAACTTAGAGAAGGAGATTTTTTTTATTGAGATTTTGTTAGATACCACCTGTAAGATACTATATTTGTTTTGGTTTTGTTTTGCAATACATAGTAACAACACAAAAATAGTCATTAAAGCAACATTTACCTTTTTTTTTTATCTAGTAACACCCCAGACAAATATCTGGGCAGAACCACTTGTGCACAGCAGATCAGCTGGAAGACCTTCCCACATTAAGTCTTTCACCTCAACCAGGACTTGAATGCATGCATTGAGACAAATTCTGTTTCCAGGTCATATTTAAGGTCAAAATATTTTCCTGGTCATAGGTCAATACCACTGACATTTTTGTTACTTTCGTAAAAAGCCTCAAATGGATCTACACCTACTCAATACTGTACAAGGTTGTTGTCAAATTCAAATAATGTTCTGTTCAACTTTTTCAGTCAAGTAGAAAGATGGTGAATGTTCAGGAAATGTATAAACAGTGGTTTAGGATCTCGAACATTTTGCACTTCAATTTTTTTTAATCTTAACCAGGGGGATGTTGAAGTATAATTTTGTCTGGACTGTTCCAGAAATGTGTAGACCTTTGGTATTAAGTTTCTGTGATGCAATCTGCATTCAGTTTGTATAAATTTCTTCATGGACTATAGGGGACTATTCCTTATTTTGTGGAATTTGTTGACTTTCTCGTAATATAAACAACATTCTCTTTGTCTCTCTGCATTACTGAGCACAGAACGAATTATTAATGATAATTACATTCAAAGACAAATTTATTCATTTACATTCTCAACAATTTTTTACAACTTTGACAATTCGCCATTTGATATAGCATGTAAAAATTGAGTAATTTCCATTTTAGAATATTAAATAAACAATCTGTGTCAACAAAACCAAAATACACGACCAAGAATAAACACTGTAAGGATTCATAGAAAACACTGAAACTGTAAATAGATAATTTTAGATGCAACGATACCGAAAGCTAAACATTAATGTTTAAATGACAGAAAAGGTTTATTAATAGATATATATAAAGCATTTGGATGATGGGAGATGTTAATATGCATCATTCACAATAACCTGAAGCAGTGACGTCAATGATAAGGTCTTTGACACGAAACTGGAAACTAGACAATTGGCAAATAGCAGAAAATGACAATGTATGTCGCTGGTATTATAATTTGTAATGTGATTTTTGGGTGCCAGTATTACAAAAAGAATATGAGTGCATTGTTTAGGGAAACAGTAAAAGATGTTCTAGTGTGGTACAGTATTAATTTCATTTATGTTGACATCTCATTGTACATAGGACACTAAAAGGCATTCAGTTCAAAATGAAGTTTTTGCAGCAGCATCTTACTGAGTGTCATCTTAATGTGTTACAGTTACTTCCAGTTAATCAACTAACAGTTATACGCAAATTCCATTTTAATGAGTGAAATATTCAGGCACCAAACCTTTCCTTCTTAACCTTCGTTCAAAATTAATGGCTATTAACAGGGCGTTCGGTTGACCTGAGCTCCCGGGTTTTGATGCACGAAAAATTCGAAAATACCCCTAATTGACACACATCAATAAAGCAGCGGGGGTCATTTTGACCCGTGACAATTTCTACCCGTGCGTTGGTCAAAATCGCCTACAGCTTCATAAGAAGCGAAGAAAAGGTGACATGTGCAGAGTCTGCATATTAGTGAGAACAGATTCTCCCCCCACACACAAATCGATTATCTTCTGCTAGGAGAAAAACAATACAGTAGGCGGACCTTACATAATTAATAAGAAACAGGTGCTCTAGTTCTGCCTTTCGATACGTTTGCTCGTGTGCGCGGCTAATTTCAATATGGCGTTTTGACAGAGTTGTAGAAAAGTACTAAATCTTAATTGATCGGCATCTGTTTACTAGTAATGCATGTCTCTAGCATCCAGATGCATCAGAAGCAACTAATGACGACTGTAGGCATTGTATAATTACTTGATTGGACCACCTAAATGTGTGATTACTGAAAAGGTGCGTCCGAGTATAATGTAAATTTGACAGCGAATTAGAACTATGCACACTAATACGGCAAATTGATTGATCGTATTTACAAAAGATGTACATGTTACTTGAATGGTTGAAATTCTGGCTAAAAAGCTTGTTTGACATTTTGATATTTCCAAATTAGTTTTGGGCACAGACTACAGTTTGACACAGTACATTTTGTACAGTCGTTTGGGGTGTAGCAGATCACTAACGGCATTTTCCCTGCATATGCACTAGAAACAAGTGTTTTCAAAAATACAGCATATGCATTTACATTGCAAAATATGTCCTCTTTCCAAAAATGCTAACTATTTTAATCTCGAATGTATATTTCTTTGCAAACACTTTAGTTTTTTTGATACCGTATTTTCTCACTTATAAGACGGGGATTTTTCCTTTAAATTTCATGTTCAAAGTGTGGGGCTCGTCTTATAGGCAGAGTCTAGCGACCTGGCAAAAAGTTTTCATGTTGTTTTAGGGCGTAAACATACCAAATAAACTTGTTAGCGGTTATGCAATGACCCGACGTGCCATAATTATCGAGCACTCATAAACCCACTCATGCTATATTTAGTAAATAACCCATACTTAATCTTAGTTATCTCCTGACATCAGCATGTTGAACTTTGAATTCTGTCTGTCAATGATTAACTGTCTCACATTCATTTCCCTTTGTTCTGCATGAAACACAGCTTATTATCCGTCAGTAAACACTGAAACAAACTTTCAACTTCAGTCTTCCAAATACACCAAGCTGTAATTTACTCGTGTAGACTTGCCTCATTACACAGGTCAAGTGACTGACTCTGAGATAAGCTGTTGTCAAGGTCATATCGATCGGAGCAGTTTGACAGTGAGGGAGTGAATGATGTGTTTTTATACATTTGTAAGCAGCTGCCGATTACATTTCTCCATGAAATTATTGATTGGCGGCATGTACACAAGGACAGTGCACTGGCCCCCGATATATCTTGTACTGCCATACCAGACTTGGTGACGTAGATCAAAGAAATTAATGTCATGCCGCCACGCGCTACAGGATAGCAGTGCAGCTGAGACTAGATACATCCCCCAATGTGTGAAAATTACAGTCACTGTTTACCAATTAACCCTTTTGTTGAGACAGCATGACTGGTCGACGCTCCTGTTCTTTTTTTCGCCTCGTCTTATAAGCGGGTCGAAGCAGAAACCGGCAATTTCACAGGTGAAGTAGGGGGGTCGTCTTATAAGCGAATAATCTTATAAGTGAGTAAGTATCCATTTGGGTAGTAGCGGATCACTTTAGGCTGTAGCGGATCATGTCATAAACGCCGCCAAGGGATCCTCTCAAAGCACCAGAAGCGGTGTATCTGTCAAACATTGCATCTTAAATATGTTAATGGTATGTTTGATTTTTTTTCTCATGAATAATGCTATCAAATTGTTTTCAATGAAGCATACTCAGATCATATGGCTGCTCCTTCAAGTTGAGTCCCCTGTTTCCAGCCGCTGTCTGGTCTACGTCAGTCTCGTTCACTATTTTGGTGCAACATCTGCACAAAGTATAGTATTTAAAATACTACAGTATCACCCAAGAAAACAGTTGCTGCATGCATAGAACACACACGCACGCACATACGTATGCGCGTGCGCGCACACACACACACACACACAGAGTTCATTGGGATGGGATATCAATACAAGACCAAAAAACATTGAGTAAACTTTAATTGAAATCAGAGATTGGAATTAGAAGTATTAACTTACAATGACTAAATCACATGCATTTTGTACTTTTTGTCAGGTCAATCATTAGTTTTCACAACAATCCTGGATTTTATTAGTATGAATTTACTGGAATTTGAAAGGCAGGTATGACAATGGGATGTGCAAGCAGTAAAACATTTGAAAAACAAACATGCATTCAAGCTAACATAACAGATCTTGATAAGAAATTTTCTGACCTATGGCTGCTTTATTTGTTTATTAGTATGAGATGTATGTGAAAGATAACAAGTATTCAAATAAGGCCAAATGCTTAAAGGGGTCTAGACACCTCTGGGTTTTTCTGTGATAAACATAATTTATGTGCCATATATATTATCAATAGCATTTACCAATCTATTTGAAACCTTGTCCATTTAAACATACCAGTTACATCCATACACCAGACATGAGTTTGGATATTTCCATAATTACATAGTGTGTAACTCATGGGCTAATCACTATAGTTTACAGACGATGCATGTGCATGCGCAGTTTGATAATGCATTAAGATCTTTTAATGGAAGGTACATTCATATATTTTTAAGTAATCTGTCATGAGAAAATTTTGGCGTTCTGTATTGATGTTATGTCATGTTGCTTTCACATTTCTAAAGTGTATAAATATAGTAACAGTACTGTTTAAAAATGATAATTTCTTAACTCTGAAATTTTCTTCTGAAATAACATCTTAGATATAGATCTGTGTTTTAGCAAAGATAGAAATGTGAAATGTATTCTTTTGGAAAACTTTTGCAGATTTCTTGTCTTTGCTTCAGAGTTTCAAATACAGCCATGCAATTGATTAGCTGAATTCTTAATAGCCAAAGATGTTGTCAGTCATCATGTAGTAGTCCATTTCTGATGAATACAATGAATGACTTTTTCCAGTATACATTGTCTAACATCACTAGTATTTCCATACACAGGGATTACATTTTTCGTTAGCTTTACTCAAAGCACTTTAGGGATCTAAAATATACTATATTGTTTACTAATTTGACTTTCTAATGATAAAAATATCTGCAATGAATTTAAAAATTTTGTTCTGAATGATCATCCACTCAAACAAGAGTGCCTTACATCACTGTCAGTAGTACAGATGAATGTAACCGAATGTATCCGTTCTTTCTCTGCCTGATTATTTCAAACGTCTTTTTAGTATACAAGAAATATTTTCAGTAAAAAATGAGCGGTGTCTTGATTCCTTTGTTCATAATTTGTTTATGATAAATATTTTTGTCTGATACAGAAATGTTCGATCCGATATATATCCAACTTATCATTTCATGTGTTCGAAGGATTATAAGTGGAGCTTACTGTAATTTATTAGTCAACTGTTTACTCATGATTCATCCAAACGATGGTAGGTGGAGCTAAGTGTTAATTAACATGCACATGAAAATCTAACGATGGGGGCAAGCATTTATATGCTTACACATCCGGCTTAGGTTATTTGTACATTGGTTGACATTTATGATCAGAGCATTACAGGTTACTCAGTGGGGCATTAAGGTTGGAGAAAAAAGTGGGGCAGGTGGTATCTAGCTAGAGCTACATGTTGTATTTCTGGAACATGGGATCACCCAAATTTCTGAAGTCATGACTTTGGGAGATATTCTCCAATTTTGATTTTCTTGAGTCAACTTTGACAATTTGGAGCCATTGATTGCATTGGCAAACGCCAGTGTGAGCGCTAGTTCTTGTGAACTTGTGCATTAACAATTTAACTATTCAATTCTGATCCGTTTAACACAGTTCAAGGATTCAGAGAATTTTGACTTATCAGAAAACATTGCTGCCAGTGGCATGGATATTTTTCCTTTTTGACCATATAGTAAAACTTTGAAAACTTTTCATTAGACTCTACAAGAGCTTAAGCTATAACATTTTATTAAAATCTTTTGTGGGTGACCCTCTATCAAGATTGTTGAATGAGTTTTGAGCCATAAAAAATGGCCACCTCGAAAATCTTATTGACAGAAACAACAAGAGCTAGAGCCTTAAAATTTTTTAAACATGTTCCTTACGTGGCCTTTAAACAATATTATACAAATAATTTTTATTTGTCAAAAAACATTGCCACAAGTGATGGGCCATTTTCCACATATGTCTTTAAAGTAACACTTCTAGATATTTGGAATACATATTGAAGGTAGCTGTCAATCAAAATGTGCACAGAACAACATGTCATAACACAGTATGCTGATTGGCTTATTGACTACACATGTGCAATGCACCATTTTAGGGATACGGCAACATAGTACAAGTTAGAAGCTCCTTGCCAGCCCTAGGTCAAATTAAAACTACTTGTCCAAATGGATCTTGTGAACTTCAATGTTAACTTATTCTGGTCTTTAAAAAAGAAAAATGCTGTTTTATGTTGATGGCACTCATGTAAGTGATATAGGGTCATCATGGCCCTATTGTATTATTGTAGGAATATATCTGCCTATTTTGTCACCTCTGAGACACAAATCCATGCTGTGAGGTCTAGGTCAAGGACACCCAGAAAAGTATGAGTCAACCATGCCACATTACCCATTGGAAGATTTATACGCCCTTACACAGAAAGACAAGGCAATCAATAAAACATTGTATATACATCCTGGGTTAAATGACTTACTGCTGCAATATATTGTATCTAAGTCAATCTAACATTGTATGTTAAGCATCCAATGCAGCAATATAGCCATAAGAAGACATTTTGCTTAAATTTCCTAAATTGAAATGGTTTAATGGAAATTTCCTAAATTTAAATGGTTGAATGGATTAAACCGAAAAATGGGCATTAGCTGTTTTTATAAAAAGACAATGAAGACTTTAGTTAATGCCACATTACCCGGATTTGTTATACTCACTATGAGAGTATCCTTAGTTAGAGTTGACTTGTAAATCCTCAGCCTTTCACTGTGTCAGTCCCAGTCAGGGGGAGAACCATAATGACAAATTAATGGCTTTGTCAGAGCAATGTATGTAAAAAATTACACAAACAACTGTTTTTGTTTGTAAATACTCATTCAAGCACTCATAAACCCACTCATGCTATATTTAGTTAATAACCCATACTTAATCTTAGTTATCTCCTGACATCAGCATGTAATACTGCCTAGACATGTTGTTAGAGACCTTGTAACAAGTAGATCCTGATCAGACCAATAAGTAGCTCTCAACAAGCTACTGGCTCATCTAGATCTACACTATTTGCCGAATCTATATCAATACATAGTAAAGCAAGCTGCAAGATATCAGCAAGCTGAAAGATATAGCTTTTTCTTTCATAAACACATGGAGTGTTATCCATGCCACATAAGCTACCAGAAGATTTGTGACACCCCACTCGGAAAGTCGTGACATTCAATAAAACAGTATCATTATGTATAGACTGAGAGCACATTGACTAACTTGCACTGCAATAAATTATCTCTAGATATATCCAAGTTTGATCAGGTTTGGGTGGAGATGATGGTTTAAATTTTTGCTTACTTTTCTTGACTTCATCTGCTGCAGTTGTTTATTTATTATCCATATCAAGATGTTAATACTACCAACGTCTTAAGGTCAATTTTAAACAATAATTCTGTGTTTGTATAAAACAAACTAATTTGTTTAAATATTATAACTAAATAATACTCATTTGTGAATAAATTTTGATATTTAAAGTAGTTGTAATTAAAAAGAAAGATAGTGGTGAAGTTGTATGGATAATAATGTATAAGCATTGCTGTTCTTGGGAATACGAGGGACTTGCTCATCTATTGAAATGAACAAATAAGGCATGACTCATAGTGCCTTTTGCTTTATAGGCCCAGAGAAATAAGTAGGCCCAGAAAAAATGGGTAGCCACAGAAAAATATGGCGAAGTCAAATAAGTAGGCACATAACTATAGGTAGGCACAGAAAGATGTGTACATATAGACACACACCTTCAATGCCTTTTAGAAGCTACACAGGTAAAAGAAAAAAAAAAGTATTACAGTTAAATAACCTTAATCGGTATTGATTGTTTTACTATAGCCGTCATACTTGTACTGATATTGTCATAAGCTAGTGTATGGTTGTGTTCGCTACTTTGTGAATGTGTCTGTGAACTGTGTCACCTTTATTGTTTATATACTTATTTACAATTTGTCAACACAACTGATCTATACTTGCTGAAGAAGTTACATATGCCAACCTCTTATAAAAGAATGTCTGTATGCCTCAATTTAAATTTGGATATTTTAACAGGATTTACTGCCTCAAAGGCTCTGCGTCATGATTTCTAATGTTTAACATTCTTTTAAAGAATATAAAACCCAGGTGTATGCGACCATCTTACCTCACTGATACACTGATGTTAACTTTACCTGTATGACATCTTACCATCTTGGGTGTAAAATTAGTTAGTACAAGTTTACTATACAAATTGCTAGACTGTAGAGTAATAATGACCATGAAGGCTTACAGTATGAAATTCAATACATATTGTTAACCGCATTGGGTTGGTTTAAACTGCACATTGTTGGATGGCATTTTACCCAGTGCACAATCTAGCCATGAAACAAACACAACTGCATTTGACATTTTGGGGTTTTTCCACTCCCCATAAACAGACTGTGACCCAACTATAGTATGTACTACTTTAATGTGCCAAAATTAAATAATTTTAATCTTAATCTTCAATTTATAAATGTAACTCTTGTAACATGCAGCTAGGACGTTACATTACATGGCTACTAGTCAGTTTGTCTTAATTTTTTTCACATTTTTAGTCATTTTATGTTTTTGAAATAAATCACAGTGACCAATTATGGTCATTGTCGTGATTTCCAGCTCCTTTGGCAAAGACAGACAAATGTTTAGGTAGAACCACTGCTGCACCACAGGTCAGCAAGGAGACCTTCTTACCTTAAGTCCTTTACCCTGAATGAGAGTAGAACCTTTGCTGTGAGAGGTTTAGCACTCAGAGGAGTTACATATTGGGGATTACCACTACACTTTAAGTGTCCTGCTGTAACATTTTTCCAACATGTATTAACAACAGGGCAGACAATGAACTTTAGACATCATGGGTCGTTGACCTTTCTACCAAAACTTTCAGTGGTCAATGTATCAAATACTATATAATAAAGTGCAGGTTTGTGTCTGAATTTATCAGCATGTTGCTTCTTGTTGTTTTTTCTGGTTCTTGGCCAATAATCCATTTTAAAATCCTGTATTAAGATAAAAGTATTAGTTACAGAAGACAACGAAGAACTTACTAATACTTGACCCTGGCCCAGATGACGCATACACAGTATGTGGAAAATTACCACTGGTCATTTGACTTGCACTTTAAAATAATCGCTTACCAAAGTGCACATTTCTTGATTGTCAAGACTTAAAACACAGAAGAATGGAGTCAAGTGAAGGCAGAATGTTATCTCATAATCTGCTTACTTGAATATTGCCTTTAGAAAGCTTAAAATTTGTTTGTGGGACAAAAAAAAGCACAATTAATAACAAGTTTTAAAGAACATTCAACTAAAATTTGATGCAATATATAAAAGTAAAATTAAAAAGATAACTACAGTATTAACCCTTTCATGCATGCATAGGTAATTTTACACCTTTGCAAAGCGTATACAACTATCATTCAATTTTGAATTTGCATAACTTAGGGTTTATTTGTAGACTAGGATCTATATTTTTTATGCGGAACACAATGCATCCAAACAAAAAAAGAAACCTAATGTATAAGGCAAGGTATGGTGAGGCTGCTCCTAAAGTGTTATTTTGTTAGGTTGGGGAATGTAACGCACATTATCAGTCTGTACCATCACAATAGGGCAAGCGCAGGCACATACGTTCACTCCTGTAATGTTAAGCAAGAACTGATTCTGTTAAGACCAATGGTACAGATCCAAACCAGTCAGTTCCTGCTGGAAACAATCAGATCAGGATCTACACTATTTGCTGCAGTCCTTTGTTATATTGTTACTGTATTAGGTAGTTTATCAGAAAATATGTAGGATTTTCTATTGCTTAGTTGTAAATATAGCATGATTAGGGATAATGGTTCCTGACTGAAAAGGTGAATTGTAACCACCAACCTTGACTCGTCAGTTGATGGTTATTTATTTGTGTGTGCTGAAAAGAAAATGTTATTTGTTCAAAATGTTTCCCTGTGTCTGTGGGGGATAGTGAACTTTTGTTAGACTGGTCATAACATTGATGCTTACAGCTTTGTGTACAATTTCAGTATGTTTTAAATTTTCCATCTATCTCAATTTGCAAAGTTACACCAAGCATAACCTTTGTGTGTCCCTTTCAGTTGTAATTGTTTCCCTTTTCCAAATTCTATAGATATGAAGGATCCAAACTTTATTTGTAAATAGATGTTTTCATCATATACCCATATACATTTTAGAAATATCTATGGATTTTCTTTGACAGACTGTACAGACAAGGTCTGTGTTTTTGTTATACAAAATGTTTGTTAGATTTATAACACCTATACCTTTGTGCAGTATCGTTTTCTAATTGTTTTTAACTGACTCCAGCAGTTGTCCTACCTTGCAGATCCATTCTGGAGAAGAAGTTGAATGCGTGGCAGTGTTTTTCTGGTCTAAATCTTTTCTGGGGTCATTCCTAACCCATATTTGAAAAAGTGGAGGTCACTAGTTGACATTTTAAGGGGTCATACATAATTAACACAAGTAGCCATTAAGACAAAATATGGTTCAGGAGGAAAATACCTACAATCCATCTTAGATAGCATTACCTGCAGATATGGGAACAAACTTAATAATTTAAAAGTAAAATAAAGTAACTGTTAGTTCTTAAGACAAGAGGTTTCCAATTCTCAGACTACATGGACTTGAACCTGGCCTGTGGCTATAAAGGGATACATCTGGTAGCTTTGTGACTGAATATTCATATAAGATACAACTCTGTATCCTAGATATATATATATATATATACACACCTGTTTATTTTTTTTTATTCCAGACTACATGACTTTGAGTCTGGACTATTGTGGTTCAACTGTCAGGCAGGGAAAAGATCTTGTTAATGTCTTTATTATATCCCTGTATCTATGCATTTACCTGCATCCTTATCAGATATCCACATGTTTTTTTTTCCTTTTTCCAGACTACATGGACTCAAGTCTGGACTGTGGCTATATTGGGGTACAACCAGTGAACAGGGATCAAGTCATAGCCATCAATGGCAAGTCTGGCAATGCTGTCTCTACCACCCAGGTATGAACCTCAAGATTAATAATCATACATATTAGTGCTGATTGTCTTGCCAATTTGATCTGGACATTTTTATTTAGATTTGATAACTGTTTATGCTTAACTCTGCTCAGGTATGGTCAATATTATTGCTTGGATGGAATTAATCGATCATGTGCAACTAGGGCAACATCAGATTAGCAAATTTTTACCTTCCTTTGTGAATTTCAATGTTAAGATAACACATTGCCACTTAGCAACAATATCAGTCATGTCCCACATGTTTTCTGTCAGTATTATTAAAATGTTCATCAAAACTGTTTCTATAATCTTGTTTGCCGTGGCTGTTCTACTCAAAACTTTCCACTTGCGACCTCATAATGTCACACTTTTTTAACTTTTTAAGTAAGCAATTGCTGTAGATGATTGTAGAAATGTACATACATGTATGACAACTTCTGCACTGTATTGGGTGAAACTGACATTTTCTGGATATGTTGAAGGGTGCCATTCTTATCTTTTGTGTCTTTTTAGCATGTTTTATGAGGGCATAGTGCTCTTTTTTGTTTCAATAGAATTAATCTTAAAGCAACATTATTGTCTCTTGTTTTTACTTACCCTGAATTGAGCAGCACTATCTGGTAAGTATATTTATCTGGGACTGGCAACCACCCACCTCACAAGCCCTTTGGACTAATAATGAATTCTGCCAATAACTCACTACGAAAACTCGTAAACCTATTTCCCCCTAATTTATGATACAGTCAAACTTTGGTTATTCAAAGTCGTTGGCTGACAGTTTACTTCGAACAATGCATGTATGGAATAATCCAAATTGCCTCTACTTACAAACATTTCTGACAAGGTGTCCACTATTTTGAATTGCATAATTATCTGTGATGATGTGCAAGGAGCAATGTATATATCATAATTTTTTTCATAGTGAAACATAACAAAAAGTTAATTTTGGGTAAACAAATAATAGAAAGAGGGTCATGTTGTGTAATTTAAGCATGTCTGTATAAATAATTGTTGAATCCATTTGTTTTCCTTGTCAACAAACCGGAACATACAGTACATAATGGTCACAAGCACAAAGTCTTTAATCTAGGGATGTCAAAAGATACTAAATTTGGTATCCGGATATCCGTCGAACGATCCGAACGGATATCCGGATATCCGAATATAAATCTTAGTATATAAATTCTAAGTAAATCTTAGTTAATTTGACTGTTGCAGTCGGATGTGTGCGAGATTCCTAACGTTTCCATTGACATAAATAAATCGTCATTACAATGGAAATAATTAAACCATTTGGTAATTTTAATTCACATTAAAATGAATAAATCAAACATATATCTGATCAAAGAAAACATGCGTACATGCGAAGCACATTTATTTGAAAACGTTGTAAATTATCAAATACCCAATTTTTACAGCAGCTAACAATCTTTACGAAAATGTAACAAAAATATAGAAGCACATGATGAAACAAGCATATCTGTAATGTTTGTGTTTGTGGGTGCTTATTTTTCAAGTCGTTGCGGAGGTTGGATGTGCCGCCGCCATACGCTAGCTCTACGCTGCAGTAATTACATTTTGCGTTGGATTTGTCTACGGACCTCACAAAATGTCGTCAAACATCGGACTGAAGATTGAAGGCATAACCAATGATTTGTTAAGGAAGTGGATGTAAAAAAGTCAAGATCACCGTGATCAAATGAAAACATAATAAATTCATCAATTCATGTATACACTCCAAACGGACTTAATTAAACGAGTAACTGATCTTTGCCGACAAACCTGTTAATTGTCTACATAATTGTAGCTCTATCTCTTCTTAATAAAGCCGAACAAACGAAATTAAAGATAATAATCCTTAATCAAAATGGATAAGTAATAGCTTCAAACAATGGCTGTTAATGGGAAAATTATTTTACATAAGCTTTAGCACATTTCTAAAATGTGAAGTTCATCAACAAAATTAAAGATAGAATTCGCTAAACAAAATGCATCAGTAGAAGCTTCAAACGTTGGCGGCTAATTAGCATGTAATTATACATACCATCATGTTTTAGCACATTTCTAAAACTGTGAAGCCAAATATACAATACGGCGTGTCACCACCTGTCACCACCTGTCGATAATCCGTTACACCTGCGTATGCGTGAATGCACACTGACATGACACCAGAAAGATAACTTAGCAAAATGGCCAAAACATTTAATTAAATGTTGAAAATTTTACATTTTTAAGCGAATATCCGGATACCAAAGTCGATTCGGATATCCGATGATTCTAACGGATATCCGGGTATCCGGATATCCGTTGACATCCCTACTTTAATCACATAGTATTAAATTGTGACTGATTTGGGTATCCCAATTGCTGGGTCCTTCATCAGATTACTTAGCTAAGATTTCACCCACTCTGCTTGCCATTTCTCAACTGAGATGGTGGTGATAACGGTCAGCATTTATACCCACCCTGACAGTGTGCAATACCCCTGTAAGACAAAGTCAATCTTTAATTTTATTGTCACTCTGCTTAATTGATGATACATCTTAACTGACTGTCAAACTAATTAACATGTCATATCCAATTAACAACTTCAACCAACCAATTAACTGAGCCAAACATCAATGTTACTAGAGTAAACTACCTTTGCAGTTTGAATAGTGACATTACATGATGGCTGACCAGCTTTGGATAAGATATATGAGGAAATTAAAACTGTACTTTGGGGACCAAAATTTATTTTGAATAATCTGAAACTTTGATTAATGCAAATAAATAATCAGAGTTTTTTTTACATTAAATTATATAGGGAAAAATCAGGACCAACAAATGACTTTGAATAATTCATCAGCTTCGGAGAACCCTAGTTTGAATAACCGAAGTTGGACTGTATACCAATTGTCACTCTTGTAATTAATATCAGAGGTAGTCTAAATGGTAATAAGGTCCTTATATTTGGAATCCTAGGACTTCATAGGCAATCCTTTTTTAAGATGTTGTCAATATTAACATTTTTGTTTCTTAATTTTACATAAAAAAAATTGTTAAAGATTATTCCCTCAAAGTATTTATCATGACAAAGTATCTATATAAAAATATATCTACAAAAAGTACAATGTATTGATGATTGTTAATCTGATTATTGTAAAAGAAAAAATAGAGTACTCACAAAGACAACAGCCATAAGAGCTGAGTAATCCAAGTGAAAGGACCAGCTTACAGTTAGGGAGTATTAAGGGAAGCTGTTTACTAAAGTTTCTCATTAAAACAACAATCAACTTGTATACCAGTATGTCTCTAGACAACTGAACTTTAAGTTATATAAAAACATTCAGCTTAAGTCTAAGAACATTATCCAGCAGTTGATTTGACAAATTCGAGTTCCAAGTGGTCCCTCACTTCAGCTCAATTTTTTATAACCTTAAAGTCATGTTTTTGTTTTGTTTTTATAGATTGTTGGGAATATCTCCAGCTCTGTTAGGATACTAACATTTTAAATGTTTACTGTTTTTTATTTCTGTTCTAAAAATGATAAACACACAAAAAAAATGCTACTCATGTGTCATGTTGAGATTTGGACTTGTTCACTTGCATTTAGCATGTCTAGTTTCACTTTTGATAACACTGAGCATTTTCTTTTAGTAATGTTCAAATCTTATTTCTGTAGTTAAAGTGTTCCTTTGTTTCCATTGTATTTGATTGATGTTTCTTTTTAAAAAATCCTTTTGTTAGATTGTGAAACATATGTTGGAAACTATTACATAGTTTTGAATCTTCATTTAATAGGATTTTAGTTGGTTTTGTTTTTAAATACATCACAGCGACCAAATGTGGTCATTTTAGCAACATCCAGCTATTTTGGTGGAGGAAGATCCCAGACAAATGTATGGATAGAATTACTGGCACAACTTCCATCATTAAGTCTTTGGTCCCAAACATGACTCAAACCCACATGTTGAAGGACTAAGCATTCCAAGGAGTTAAAAGATAGTGACTCTTCCACTATTCCACAAGCACCCCCTATCAGAATATAGCTTTCTTTGTTTTTTAATTTTGTTCCAAAAGGTTTTCAACATTTCTAACCCATTGTGGGATATTTAGGTTCAAGGAATTATTGACCAAAACATTTTGAGAGTGTCATACAGATTGTTTTTTACTATATAAGTAGTTGGAGTCTGTTCAAACAGATAGTAGTCAGTCACTTTTGAAATTGGTAACTTTTAAGGAATTATAATAACCTTATCCTTAAAATTAATGAACCTTATCCACTGATAAATTGATTGTTGCAAACACAGGATTTCAGAGTAAAGGCTGTAACAAAACAAAATAAAGAAAATATTATCTCCCTAACATACATAGGAAAGATTTCATGAATTCATGTATTATTGACTCAAAATAAACAACAATCAAGTACCAAAGATCTAAAGAAAATCAATAAATCTCATGAAAAATTTATAATTTTAGAAAGACAAATCTGTATAGGCTTAAAAGTTAGCACATCATGCATGAAAATTATCTCCCTTGTTTGCAAAATTTACCAGTTTTTTTAACTTATTTTTAAATGTAAATAAACATGCTATTGACAAGAATTGTTGTCACTTATGTAACAAAACTTTCTAAAAACAAAATAAGATGACTTACAAGACACGATAAAATCCTAAAATTGGAAGAAAATACAGACAAATATACAATGATGTGGAACACATCTTTTACCGTGCTGAACAGTATCATAAATTTATCACGACAATAACTAATATGTTACAAAAAAAAAAGTAGTTGTAATTTATAATTATATGTAATAATGTGCATGTTTGTTATTTATTCTACTTTTTCAATCCATATTGCTTTAATGTTCTGATCAGTTCTGTTCATATTGCCTTAATGTGTTAATTATAATCTGAGTTTTTTTAAACACTTCCATGAGATACATTATATCAATAAAGGTAGTAGAGAATAAAATAAGAAAGTTTTTGTGTGCAGAGAAACACACAAACAATTTTGCCAAAAGTGTATGAGGTATGTATGATCTTATTTCATAAACATATTTGAAGTAAGTAGAATAATCTTGATTGCAAACACTAAAATTGAATTAAACCCATAACCATGTGATCCAGAGTTCAGAGACTTGCCTCATGCATTGTTATATGGAGCCTTATCTAATGCATTATTATATGTATCACTTTTTATCATATAGTATCCCGGTAATGTTTGGGGTCAATTTTGTGGTCATAATTAGGTCATTATAAAGCATGTAATTTTTTCCTCTGTCTTTATAAAAAATTACAAATTGGTACAAATTAATATTTTAGACATTTGTCTAATTCAAAAAATATTTTTTTGTAATAAACTCTGAACAAATTGTTTGTTACGTTGTTTTATTTTTTATGAATAAACATATTTAATATAAACTTGTTTTTGTACATTGTAACCTTTAATACAGAAATAGTTAGAATAACTCCCTGAATCATCATACAGATTTTGTATTAGAAAAAATCACTGGTGTCATGTTCCAAAGTAGTTTTTAATATACCACCTCTACCCTTAACCCCTCAACAAAGTTTACTCAAATCAGGTTGTCCATCGGTTTGTCAGTCGGTCGTCCTACCTTCTTCTTTTTACTTTTGCATTAATTTTAATGAAACAATATCATGAGAGCCTGTGCACCTTCTATTTTCAAATCAAATTGCAGAAAGTATAAACAATAATTGCCTCTAATAACTATATTTTAGACATTGATAAAATAGGATAGTTGATAGATGGAATTATTTAGCTGTTCTAGGTCTCTATATGAAGGATCATACTTCTCCTAACAAGGTTCTGTTTGGATTACATTATACACCATTATTGCTTTTTTTGACTTGATTCACTTGTTTGCTATAACCAGTCTATTATCTGATATCAGATTGTCTGCATGTTTGGTTTCTTGTGATAACCAGTCTGTTTTCCTGCTTTTGGATTTGTTTTATTATTGATTGTTGTAATAAGCAGTTTATTTTCCTGTTTTCAGACTGGCTGCACCATAAACTTCCAAGCATCAGAGTCGGATTCGACCCTCGAACTCACCTTTGACAGTTTCATCATCACCAATCCAAACATTAAACTGTATGTGACAGGAATATCTTCACAGCAACCGGTATGTAACCTGATCCCCAGAGAGAAAGATTACTTGTAAAAAAAAAAAGTTATAAAAACTTCCCGTTTAAATTTATTTGTTTGCTCTTTATGATTTGAACATTCTAGGGAAACTACCAATCTGCCATTGTCTCCCTTAGATATTATAATACCCCAGCTGAGTTTAAAATCAAAGTGCTAAAAATTACTGTTTGCGATTAAATTTGTGCCAATAATGGTATTTAAATATAGATTATACATTGGGATGAATGTTGCAACAAAGTCACTAACAAAAATGGTATTGGTTTTATCGGATAGGAAAACAAAACATTAAGTTCAAAATAAATCCCCAGTTATTTATTTCATCAACACTACACCCTTGTGATCTGAATCTTGAAATCTTCAATGTGCCCTTCTTTACCAAATGGGGTAACTTTAGACTGAGATGCTGAGATGAGACGAATGACATCTGTCATACTTAACCTGGCAGAAGGCAGTGTGGCCCATATGGGATATCGCAAATATCTCAGCCTAGTAGATAATGCATAGTCAGTGGAACACTTGTTGTAATAACTGTGTCCCCATTTCGACCCTTTCCTCTAGTCACTTAATGTTATTTCTATGAAGTATTATATGCAGGGTCAATCCTTTGTGCTTCTAAAATTCAGCTTCCACAATATGTGATCTTCGTGCTTCCCAGTGGGAGCTTGTTGATTTAGACCTACACTTGTTGCCTATGCTTTAACAGTTTGTGATTAGCAGAGTAGACTTAAAATAGCTTCTTTATTCATAGAATTCCTTATTGTAAGCACAAGTGAAATAGCTTCTTAATATAAAGTAAATTTAATTTAATGATAAGAAAATGTCCTTTTTATTTCATGTTCAACATTTTAATATGAACATGTTAATTTTAATAAATAGCATTGCAAACATTAAAGTTTGTATCACTATAGCTAGACATAAACTTAAATCTGTAAGTATAAATACGTTCATGGACATAAAGAAATTAACTGTTTTTAACAGATTTGTAGAGTATTAACACTTGACAAAAAGTACAAGAAACAATGTAAAAATAACTTGACAAGGATTATGAATAGGTATAGGCAGCAGCATTATCCACAATTAAGATCATCCCTTTTCCAAAAGTTTTTAGAACAGATGTCAAACAACATTTTTGACTAACTTGAAATTCCAACCAGATACCAGCCTTTGTATGACCTGATTATAAATTACTTATTTTTAATTATTTACTTATATTACTCAATTATTATGATCCTGTATAAATGTAACAAAAATCCCCACGTAGTTTGCAAAAAACTATTCAACAGTATCACTGTGCAAGAATATGATGAAATGTAAGTATTGTGTAGGTTACAGTGTGTAATAAAACTACATAAAGTAGGCTTGTACCAAGACCTATCAGGCCTGTCAATAGAGCAACGGTCTGCCGTACAAGTGGTCTCAGCTTGAAATTCAATCAAAACTAAACACTCATTAGTTTACCTGAGCACAATATGCTCAAGGTACTTTTCTGTTATCTCTGTTTGTCATGTGGCATCTGTTGTGTGGTGTAAACAGAGAACAGTTCCTTGTGAGTGCTCTTGAGGCTACCGTTTTCATCAAATCTTTACCCAACTTGGTCTGAATGTGTGTTTGCATCAAATAATAGGTAAGTTCATAACTGGGTCATGTGTGCTCAAAAGATAGATCAGTAGTTAAAATCCTAGAAAGTCTTTGTGAACTCATTAGAATCTGCAAAGTTGGTCATATCCAAATTATATCGGCATTAAATCTTGGATTAACTGGGTCATATGGGGTCTTTATAAGGTCACTAGGTTAAAATCTTACAAACACCTAGTTAACTCAGTAGAGGCCACCTTTATGCCCAAGTCTTAATCAAACTTGATCAGAATAGTTGTTTGCATGAAGTCTTGGATGAGTTTGTGCCAGCATCACATGGGATTTAAAAGTAGGTCACTAGGTCAAATCATTGAACAACCCTAAGAACACCCTGAAAGTTTTTTCAGGGTCTATCTTCACAGTTCTTTAACAGTATCTTCTGTCTGCATAGAAATATTGATAGTTTAATGTGCACAAGGATTTACTAACAGTTAACTTGATTCCAAAGACATGATTACATTTAGTAAGTAAATTTTAATGAACTGAGAGAGGAGGCCTTAGGTCAATGCTCCAGGGCCATCATGGCTCTCTTGTTTTTAAAAAATATTAAGGAGTTCCATTTTGATTATATACTATTACTAACAGAGTAGGTTTTAATAATAAAAGCATATGACAATCCTTCTTTGGAAGTTAATAAGACCCCACTTAATTTTTTTTATTAAAAGTCACACCAATCCCTGTGATACAAAGCTTTTTCATTTTTTTAATCTTGGCATTTTTACCAACTTGGCAAACAAGACCTTTAAATAATGAGAACAGCATTTGGGTTTGATGGAAAAGTAATGAATTTGAAATATTTCCCTGACGTTGGTGTTGTGTTTGTGTAAGAGATTAGCATTACTGGTGAACTAAAGACCACTGGACGTTTTATGTACTTTTACCACTTAATAGGATCATTGGTTACTTTCCCAGATAAGCTTACACATAGGTGGCATTGAAGTCCCTGATTTAAAATGTTGATTGTTAATTTTTAAAGTTTGCTTTGTATAATGAAGTTATTGTACAAATGTTTGTACATTTACAAGGATAACAAGTGTTTAAGACACCAAAACTTAAAATGTATTAGAACATTTATTCTAAAAAATAACTTACTAGTTTTACCATGTACTTATCATTTAATAGTTGACTGTCTCAATAATAAGGGTATATGAAAAGTCCTATGAGCATTGCAACATATACCAAAAACTACAAAAAACTACCATGTACCAAGACTTAGTGGCATAGTCATTAAGGCACTAGATTACCATACAAGAGGACATGGGTTCCTAAAAAAGCCAAGCATTTGTTTATTTTTTGTTTTGTTATTGTGTTCCTTTATCATATTAGCAGCTAACAAATTTTATTGACATATAAAGAATATTTTTTAAAATAGACTTTTTAAATTGTTATGGACAAGGACAAACCATGTGCCTGCTTATTATGGCTTTAAGATGCATATATTTTAACTGTAATGGTCATATCATATTAAAGCGTCATAGAAGAGTTTCTGCCATAAAGGATTCCAATTTTGACCATAAAAATCTTTTTCTGTTACAGAAAGTATATGACTTGACCACAAGAGCTCCAGAACCCTACCTTACAAGTGGCCGTTCTCTCACACTCACCCTGCACAAAACAGACATCACTAGTATGGACTATTCCTTCGCCCTGAGACTCAGGGCTATCAGAGGTAAGACCCCTAATAGCTGCTGTCTCAATCATTAGCATACGTTGCCTTAAAATTAACATAATCCTGACATAATAGAAATTGTCAGTTGTTGAGAAAAAAAACGACTAAAAGTAAGATCCAGAGAATTCACTTTGTGTTATTTGTACTGCGAACATTACTTCTTAGATTATATCTTTATATTTATCAATAAGTTCTTGCATAAATAGAATCTTCAGTCATTTAATTCTTGTTTAAGTAGAATTTTCAAATTCATCCATTGATTAATTAATACTTTGGCAAATAAAATCTTTTAAATTCATCAATAAAATATTTATTGTGTAAATAGAATCTGCAAATTCATCAGTCAATTAATTCTTGCATAAGTAGGATCTTAAAATTAATCAATAAATTATTCTTGCATATGGGTCAAGATCACTTTATTTTTGTCATAATTGTTCCCCAAATTTATGTCTGAAGGGGCAAAACTTAACTCTGCATATTGCATTTTATTATCTCCCTTGTCAGCATTGTATTTTAATGAATATATATTTACAATATTTGTATTATGGAAGTTTTTTTCTATTTAACTGTTTATGATGCTTCTATTTTATAGATAACTGTTTGAAAAATATGCTGCTTAATGATAAAAAACAAACACTAAGCTAGGCTTTTTCTTCCATCAATTCAGTAACAAAAACAGAAGTAGTCTATAACACAGCTACTAAATATCAGCTTGAACTACCATCTCTATAGGACAACTATTTTTCAAACACTACCAATTTCCCATAGATTCCAGCCTTCCAGGACTACTATTTTTCAAAAACTAGAATAAACTAAATGCTAACTGATGACAATTTCTAAGTCAAAACTTCCGGCTAATTTGTGTCAGGCTAGCAAAATGCCTTATCAGGTAGCTTGAATGGATATATGTATTTAAATCCTAAATTCATCACTGCCATTGTTTGTTTTTCATCTTTTTCCAAATATTGTTTTTTGGTAAATTCCAGAAACTCGATTCCCTCTCCCTTCTGACTCAAATCCAATGGCTGTAGGTCTTGTGATTGGTATTGTTGGAGCTGTATTTGGTGTTATCTTCATCGCCATCCTCATTGGCTGCTGCTGCTTTCGCAAATACAAGATTCGTGGCTCAACAAAAAGCCCTTATCTATATGGAAACAACTCTAAGGCAAAGCTGGATGAGAGTCATGAAATCAGTGTGGGCTATTCTAATGAGACGCATAAAGCGAACAGTTCACCATCATCAAAAAAGAAACTCCTATCTCCTTCAGATAGTAATGAAGGAAATTCACACTTTAGCAATGGTTTTAATCAGTCAGGAAAACCAGGTGGGTTTAACCGAGATCTTGCAAAAGTTCCAATCCCTCCACCCTACACACAGAATAGTGGACTTCCTGAACCATCTAGTAAGGGGCGTCAGGGAGGATTTGGGAGGAATAACTCTAATAATATGTCAGATGGTCAAGATAAGGACAAAGCTCAAAATGAACGTGGCGTAGATGTTGATATTAGACCAAAAAATCCATTACTAGGAGCCCTCAAAGGAAATGCTAAATTTCAGAAAACATTTGAAGAAACTGAAGCTGATGCTCGAGATAGGGCTAAAAGGATTTCTTCCACTGACTCTTTTGAAAAACTGGGTGATGCCCCAACTCCTCCTTCATCAGAAGAAGGTAGAGAGAGACCTGTGCTGCCTCCTGTTTCAAAATCACCAAAGGGTCGCAGAGATCTAAAACATGCAGCTATAAGTCGGGCACCCCGTCCATCATCAATGTCATCTGACGAAATGGCTCAAATTGGTCAAGGATTGGAGAAGAACAGTGTCCCCAATGTGCGAGGCACCCGTGATGGTAACACAAGCAGTTCTTCACAGTCTGAGAATTTTGTGCCAATAGGAGTAAGTGATCAGAAAAGAAAGACGAATACCACACATGCCTTGCGGCCTGATCGCAAGGGCAAGAAAAGCCAACAGGCATCCAACCAGGCAGGCACGAGTTTAGGGGTTGGGAGGGAACCTGAGCAGAGGCCAAACCCAAGAGATGCGAGGTCCAGAGTTCAAGATTCTGATCTCAATGATTCATTTGGTTCAGGCAGATATAAGAGGGGAAGAAAATCACCAAGACTAGGCAAAAGCTCTGGAGGTATTAATCATGGGTTTTATTACATTGGTTTCTGCAATATGATTTTCATTTACAAATTTTGTTTAAGAACCTATTAGATATTGTTTATAAGACAGGGTGTTTTCCAGCAAACAGTAAATAACTTTAAATACAATGTAATATGCGGATTTATTGAGAAGACTGGTTTGATTGTTAATTGATTGTATATTTCACGTATTTAATAATGTTGAACATCAATTAAAAAAAATGAAAGGTTTTGGGAACATAAATTTTAATTCTTTACTAACATGTTAGACCAAGAGAAAAATATTACATCTACAATCAAAGATTTACTTATTAAATTGATAGAAAAGGTCACTTGAAATAATTGCTCCAGGGATGTGAAACCCCCATGACACTCAAACTAATGTAATTTATGGATCTTGTTCAGCATTAGGATTCTCTGTTATAGGGAAAGGATTCAGCCATCGTCGTGGTCGTAGCATGGACATGTTGGACTCCAGACCTACCACTCCCACCAGCATGTATGGATCTACGGAAGATCTGGAGTCATTACCTCGTATGTTAGATTTTTATTTTTTTATTACTTATGTGTTCAGTATAAATGCATGCAAATGGATAAGAAGTTGACTGTCCAATGGTTTGTTGTGTGGGGCATTTTTGAGCAAGCATCAGGATTAATGGTGAGACACATAACAGATTTTTGAAGCAGAACCCCCAAGCATGAACTAGCTGGACAGTGTTTATCAATATACAGTCCTAGAAATGATGCTAAACCAAAAATTATTACTGAAACTTCAAAATGTTTTTTTTTCTTTTTGCAGTTTCCAAAGTGTATTATGTACTATATACCAATACTCACTTCCCTGTACCCATCACATATCCTACTAAATAATAATATTATCTAAACTTGAACTTGTACTATTTTCAGCCCTGCAGCGAGCTAGCTCCAAGAACTCCTTATATGCCTCTAGATCATCTTTATATGACCGGAGGGGCCGTCGGAGAAAGGGTTCCTATGCAGAATCTGTTACATCGTATGCTACAACACGAGATGATATGTCTGTCCAGAGACACTCACGGGGCTACGATAGTTACTCAGACTATGAAGAAGACACAGATGGGTACGAGAAACCGTTGTCAAGACAAGATCGCAACCGGTTGTATAGATCGGAGAATGATCTTGGTCGTCGGAACGGGAAGGAAATTGCTACACAGACATTACGAGAAACTGCCACACAGACAGGGACAGATCAGGCAGTGGTGATGCAACCTAAGCAATTAGTAAAGAAAAAGCATCGTGCCAAGAGTGTATCAACAGCGGAAACACAAACAATGTCTAAGAAGAAAGGTAAGGGGCGCTCAAAGTCAGTGGCTACTGAACTTGACAGTGATGAGAAAAGTGTAAAAAGTGAAATGGTGGGTAATGTGAATAAACCAAGAAAGAGTACTTTGAAAAAGACAAAGAGATCTAAAAGTGTTGATCAGCTTGCTGATGCTGCACGAACAGAGAGACCCAAACCAAAACCTCGACCTAGGAAGTCGACAACAGCAGATGCGCATTTGGAGGTAAAGAGCAAGAGTGCTTCAAATCTGGCTGATATGGGTATGCAGCCTTATTATCCTCAGTCAGATGGGTTTATATATGAGGAATACATGGGTGAACGCCCCACAGGTGCCCCACCAGCCTACCCTGGTGGGGCTGTTCAAGGTCAAGGTCAGTATCCCAGTGGACAGTACCCTGGATACCAAAACCCACCTGGTATGCAGCAGGGGTACCCACCTTACATGCATCCCAACCATCCTCTCCAAGAACCCCCACCTGTCAACTATGCCCCACAACCTTCCATGCCTCCCCGTGCAAGAACCAAATCCAACTGGGAACTTCTACTCGAGCTCACTGATGGCAGCAAGAATCCTAGAGATGGTTTTGAGACTGGTTCTGTGGCAAGTTCTGTGTTCACAAACAATCCAGTGGTAGGGAACCAGAATAACTATTATCCTGGTCCTCAATACTATCAGCAGCCTCCAACACAAATGTATCCAGGTTATGGGAACCAGCAAGCCCCACCTCCAGGAAACCAACAAGCTCTTCCCCAGAGATACCAGTTATCCAATCAGCATCTTGAGAATACAGGGTCCTCCAGTGAACAAGGGAAAATGCACACTGTAGTATAGGGTGTTCGTAGTGAATTGTGTATTTAGGTTGTACATATTTGTTATTTCCTTAAGATTTTTAATTGAGTTTAGTAAGAATAAATTGTTATATATATTGAAACTCTGTAGGAATATTAAAGTTTACAGATAAGATTTTCCATACAAGAACGGTTTAAAAAAATTCAGTTTGCTTTGTTTCAGCTATTTGACAGTTGGATTTGTAATTAGAATGAGTTTTAAGACAAAGATAAAGCATGCCTTATTCCAGGTAATTAGGGTGGAATTTAAGTACAGGTAACCTGATGACTCTTAAACCAAGCTTTCAATATATGGAGAGGAAACCTTCAGTTCTTTACTGCAAAAAGTATCAACTTTGATTATCTAGTGACAATAAAATTATGTAGATATTCAAAATAACAAATTCAACTTTTAAAACTTTTAGAACTACTCTAACATCATGAAACACCCACATAAATTACTGAGCTGAAAAAGTACAGACATATCTTGGAAAAAATAACAATTGATGCTAAATTATACAATTTATTTTACTGCTACATCTGTTCATCAATGTATATAGGGGGCTGCAATATTGTTTATTTTAAAACCTCTGCACAACCCCCTAATTGTAACACAGTTAACAAGATGTCAGACAGACAAGCATTTCCAGAAAAAATGGATGCATAAACCTTTATTCTTTTATAAACATAAAATAGTTCTGAAAACCTTAATTACTTAAAAGGTTTCAGCCTGTTTCTGTTTGTTTAAACTTTGGAGAATTTTTACACATATTTATATTCACTATATATTTTGTGATTATTTGAAAAAAAGTAATGCAACTTGTGTGTATATTTCTGTTTGAAAAAGAACATTGTGTACCATTTTCATTAGCATCTTCATTTGATTGTACATTCTCACAAAAAGTATAGACTTCTTATGAGCACAACAGTACAGATTATGTGATTTGTATATTTGAGCACATTCCATGAATGTAAATACAGCAGAATTGAAAAATAACGGTATGCAATATATGGGACCAGGACAGAAGAATCCCTGAGAATAGTGAATACCTGACAATAATGTAAAACTTTGTTCTGATTGGCCTAATTTAAATGTGACAAAGCAGATCATCACTCTTTCCATTTGCCTTATTAATTCAAGTTTTGCAGGTTATGTGTTTAAGACTTTCATGTTTTTTTGTTTTTTTCAAATATCAAAATATCAGTGCTCCCCTCAGCATTGTTTGTTAATTAACAACTCAGGTAATATTTAACCAGGAATCAATGTTACCTTCTGTCTCCAAGTTTTAAAGCAGGACTGCTTTTGTATAAAAACAACTATGTAACTTGTACTGTTTTATGTGATTTTAAGTTATAAATCCGTCTTGTCTTCTATTTTGGGGTAGAACTTTTTATCGGGTAGAATCTACCTAAGGCAGTGCCTAGTGTATAATATCATCTAACAGGCTCGGATAGGTCCAGGGTCTGGAACCCTGGACCTTCAGGTTTTCAGCCCAAAGCCTCACTTAACCATGGATTCCTTTATGTCATTGACAATGCTTAATGTAGTGGACAGTGTTTTACTGGCATGTCATGTTTCCATTCCAGTGTTCAACCATTGTCAGATACATTATATTTTACATAATGAAATTCATAGCAACTTCTTATATTGCAATAAAGCTATTGCATCATTTTTTTACCTGAAATTTACAACTTACTTTGCTCAGTGTAGAGATTAGTGTGAATGTCAACATATATTTATATACATGTATCCAGCTTTGTGTAGGCAATACTATTGATAGTTAAGGATGAAGTGCAAACATTTTTTAATAACATTATATAACCGTTCTGTTTCAATCTGTTGCAAATGATGTTTTTGCCAAAAAAAGATGGTAATAATAACAATAATAATAGTAATAATAGTATCAGGTTATATTGCTTATTACAGTTTACGTATTATTTACAAACAACTTTTAACATAATCTCTGTATGGTAATACAACTTCATGCATGACATTTTGCATTCAGTGTCTTACATTTTATGTGAAGCTGTAACCAGTGTGTACATCTAGTCACTGATACAAATCTATATCAGTATGTCAAGATTTGGCAAGAATATATAATATAATACAATTTGTACAGTAATGTGGCACATACACAAGCTCTTTGAGCATTGGTCTAATTATTGAATCAATGTGTTAATCAGATAGTAAAATGGCACTTATAAGTGGCTATAAGTATTGAATAATTTTTTAACATAGTTACATAGCACCTTTATGTAGCTATAATTACTAAATGGATTTATCAGAAAGTAATAAAGCACATATATGTAGCTGTAATTATTGAATTAATTAATCAGATTCTTCACTCTTAAGACCAGTATTAGCATAAAAAATCTAATGATATACTCATTTTTAAATGTATTATTTTCAAACTTTTTGAGTGAGTCAACTAAAATAGAGCAGACTGTGAAGCTGATAAATCATGAATAATTTAAATTACTGTTTGTAACTTTTCTGCAAGTAAACTTTGTATATGTCAGAATGCAGAAGCATGATGGTTTGTCTTGAGCCTGTAATTGTTGTCATGGAAAACAATACAACTGATATTACAGCTGTACCATGTAGATGTAAACTGAGTAACATGACTTAAAAACTTTTTTCAAGAGCCAATTATTAGAACTGCCAGACAAAATAAACAAATGTTTGTATATTAGACAATATTTGAAGTGTTTTAGTAATTTGGCTCAGTTTTGAATATAGTGGATACTTATTCATGTTTGATTGTAAATACATGAAGTGTTTATTGACTTTCTAATTAGCAGATAAAGAACACAATTATAACACATCCACATTATAAGCCTTGATATATACAATATTACACACAGAAGTGTGTGTTTGACAAGGCAGCTCTAAAACAGAAATTTAAAGGGATATTTCTCCACTCACCTGTATCATTCGAGAAAGGGTTGCTTTTTATGTGTGTGTATATTTGTATAGTTTTGTATTTCATTTTAAATGTTTATTTTGTCTTCATAATGTTTTTGTGTCTGTGCCATATAAGTACAAAAGACCAAAAGTAATTGCTTTGTACATAGTTTTAAGTAGCTTTAAGACATTATGTGCTAGTGTAGTAACATTTATGCATTCCAATGTTAATTCCTTTCCATGTCTGTCATTTAAATTAGAAAACTGAGAATAAAACATAGAAATGAACATTTTCAGACAATTAAATTATGTTATTTTGATTAACTAATACATGATATTTTAACAATATGAATATGATTGTCTATCTTTTTAATGAGTCTTTTTTTATTTTCTTATTTGAACATTTTTTTTATTTACATGATTGTCTGAACTGTCTTTTCAATGAGTCATTTATTTATTTTGTGTTTTTCTTGCATGTTTTCTTTAAGCAGAATTTCATATATGGTTGTTTGTACTTGAAAAAAATTCATACAGTATCAGTATGAAAAGAAAAAAAAAAGATTTAGAGGGCATCCTCATTATTTAGAGGGCATCCTCATTATAAAGGTACCTCAGTATATAGAGGGTCCTCATTATAAAGTGGACATCCTCATTATAAAGTGGACATCCTCATCATAAAGAGGGTACTCTTGTATAGAGGGCATTCCTGTTATCTACAAGGCACCCTCCGTATGAAGAGGGTCTCCTCATTTTGTGGAGGTGGGATGGGAAAAAAACCAGCTAAATTTTCGATCTAGTGCCAATGTACTGAATCTATACCAATACCCTGAGGGTATGATTAAAATACTTCAGGCCTTTATAATGTTTGACAATATAGATTGCACAAGCGATGTTCTCAAATGTTCATATGTCTGAAATTTTATTGCTGCTTAATTTTCTAAGTATTTTGGTACACTTACCTTATAGCTTGTGAATGTTTTGGTATACTTGATAGTTTGTGTGTAGGCAATTGTACTATTTTTTTTACAAATGTACATTGCATTTTACTTTATATATTTTTATATCAATTTTATATGCAAAAATGCACTTTTATGTAGTTATATATCATTTTAGTAGTACATATCATTTGAATAGTGTTTCTTTATTTCCTGAACATTTGAGCACAATGTAGATTTTCACAGCAGTGTGAGTGTTAATGATGTTAACTCAGTATGTTTCTTACTGTATTAGGATAAGATGTGAAAATTTAGATTCTATATATGTTATTTTAAATAGGTAATTAATTATAAATAAATATTATTATAAGTAAATATTGATTGATACATGTTGCTATATGTAGCATATTAAAACATGCATGAGGACAATTGCTACTGTATATAAAATCAAGTGTGAATTTCAAAACATAGCTTCATAAATTTTCTATTTTAAAAGTCTCATTATATCAAGGGCACCAATGAATACATGCTTTAGTTGCAGACTTGTGACTCTTAAGCCTGTTACCCTGTGGGTCAGTCCCAGTTGGGGATAAAAACTGTCATTCAGGTCTTTCAGCTGATGGGGAGGTTTTCCAGCTAACCTGCATGTGCCAGTGGTTCTGCCCAGACATAAGTCTGGGGTTTTCCTTCACCAATAATTAGCTGCACATCACCAATTTGACCATAATTGTGTCGAGCGATGTTACAAAAAACAAACTGTTAGCTGACCTATACAGGCTGGTGGTCCTACATAGACATTAACCTGAGGATCTACTTTCATCACCAATAGCTGAACATCATCAGTATGCTAATTGTATTCATTTAAGCATCTAAAAACCGTAACATAAATTAGTGTGATTTTATTTTATTTTTGTTTCAGACTAGTTTAGATTTTATTTTGTGCAGTGCAGCGCATTTTAATTAAATGTATGTAAAAAATAATATAATTATGTTAAGAGCTGAATCCTAAATGCAATTAACCTACAAATTTGCTTAAATTGTCTTATCCATTTTTAGCTCACCTGTGGTCAATGTGCTCGAGGTGAGCTGTTCTGATACCTCTTTGTCCGTCATCAACAATTTACTTGTGAACACGCTAGAGGCTACAGTTTTTATCCACTTTTCATCAAACTTGGTCAGAATGTTTGTCTGCAAGGAATCTTGGATGAATTCATAATTGGGTTAACTGAGTCAAGATCTAGAACAAAAGTTCTAATTTTAGAAAAACCTCATGAACATGCTAGAGACCTCATTTATTGGCTCTTCACTATTGTTTAAATTTGTTCATTACATAGAAAATGGTCAAAATTCTTTTTTGTTTTTTACATTAAGGTAAACCTGTATTATATATTTGTACATTTGTTTTTTATTAAGTGCTTCAAACAAACAATCCTTCACTTTGTTTTTAAGACTTATAATCAGTAATTTTATTGATTTCTAGCCATACTTTGTTTTTTTATATGTTAATGTATTCACTGTAAGTTAAAATTAATGCTTGCCAGTCAAAAAAAGTGATCTTTTCATATCATTGGTTTAATTCTTATTATAATTACTTGTCTATAACTGTAACAAATTATGTATCACATACTTTTATTATTCCATATACATGTATATCAAAATCTTTTCACTTGATTAATTTTTGTGTGTGTAAATTGTAGATAACAATACCATGTACATAATAAATAAACTACAAATATACTGTAATTATGTTTGTATTTATTTCAATATACCAGTATGTATACATCACAGAGAATGGTCAGATCTTCAACAAAAGCACAGAATAGGTACATGTACAAAGATAATGGAACATGTACAATAAGTTCCTCAAACAGATATATCTATAAAAAAAAATAGTACACAATGCCTGAAAACAATACATAAATATAGCAGCCCTTTTTGTGACTGAGTAGACTGTATATAATAAATATTAAATATTTAACTTATTTTCTCTTATTCTGTGTAGATGGAAGTCATCATAAAATTCTCAACAATCTTGTACCAACCTCTTTAGCACCCAGAGATTAAACAGTGTAATAAATTATCAAACAATTTTTATGAGTTACCATTACAAACATACATTTAAATTACTATAAACAGACAACCCAACTTACCCAAATGAGTGAGTTCAAGGTATATTTTAAGGACACATCTATACATGCTGTATAACATTTAACACTGTATAACTATTTTAAGACACTCTCTGCATGGTTTTGGAAAAAAGGGGGCAAATTTTGCATCAATAATGGGCATTGTGTGGAAAATTAACACAAAGTTTTAAGGCAAATATTGATCAAATTATCTGGGGATATTTTACTAATTTAAAAAAAATGTTGTGTGAATATGCATCTTTTCATATACATGTATCAATTTTGTGCAAAACAGTATCAGTGACAGGCCTTGTTATTGTTGATTGAACATTAAATAACAGTACAAACTATCAAGTGATCTTGTAATGATTCTGTTGTGAGGTTTCATCTAATAATTATGGGAAAGAGGGTGACTGGCGACGTATCCTTTGTTCTTGAAGACAGTAGATGCAATCTCTTTTATGAGGTCATCTCCATTTTCTTGGGCACCTGGAGAAAAACATATCAAAGGTAAACACAATTTTTCAGGGATATGTTAGTATGCTATTGCTGCTGTTTTTTTTAAATCCAAATACACTGTACTGCACCCTTGCTAATGTTCAGCATATATAATAAAGGTAGTTTAAGAACAAGGACTGCTATTGTAAGTGGTGATCTTAGCATGTGAGAGGCCTTTCCCAAAACTAGGTTACATCCCTTACCAAATTATGTGTTATGTCCCTTGATTTGGAATGTTCACTTCCAGGGTGTCACTTGCAGCCAATAATGTTTGCATAAATAATTACATTTATTTGTGAGGAGCATCTAAATGACACTGTACACACGTCTATGTGAACAAACTAAAAAGCTACTCAGGTAGTGTTGGTCAGCAGGTATCAGGGAAAGAAGATAAGTTAGTTTTTGCGAGCAAGAAAGCATAAACATTGGGGGTACAAGATCGATGTAAACCTCGTGTGCGAGACAATGTTGACAGCTCGTGTGAGACAATGTGATCCCGAGCAAGAGAAGACATGAGCCTCCAATTTACCAGATTGGAGCATTGAACATAGTTTAAAATTGTGTTTGTTTTGTTTTCTGTCCCCCGTCTTAATCTATGGTAGATTAAATAAACATGTTTATGTACTTTATATGATTAACACAAATGTAACATAACTGAAAACATGTGATTAGAAATAAAGCCTTTCAGAACTGAATTTCCTTTATCTAAAGCATTTGTAGAAAATACAACTTTTAACTGCAACTTTGTTTGATTATATGATTTTTGCTTAACAATTAAACTGCGCTTTGACATTTATCTCTTTATCTTTTTACAGTTCATAACTTAAGATTGAGTGTAAATTTAGCACAAGTACACGGGTCGTGATTGTAGTAAATATGCTTAAAATATGATTTTAATTAAAATTTTATATATGCACTAAAAGAAAACATTACTTTATCATCGATATCTAGCAATTAAAAATGACTTAAACCTGCCTTAACAATTTTGATTTCTGGTCATGGTTAAGATTAAATAAAAGACCAGCTGCATGCATGTAAAATGTGAAGAAAAATAGTGATTGGAGAGGGGTGGGTGGTGATAACAAAACACGCAAATGTAGCTAGATGGCTTCTAACGTCTGCACCTGGAGTTTTATTGCTCTAATTGTCTTGTTAAGAAAACACATAGACAGGTGGTCCATGCTAATTAGGGGATTAACTGGTCCTAGGGATGTCATTTTACCCGATATTTAGGACATAAGATTCTGAATAACAGCATTGGTACAAGATGAAACTCTACAAGTGCTTTTGCTTTGGGTAAAAATATAATGTCAAAATGACAAAGTTTTATTTGTTTAAATATATTTTAATACAATAAACTTGTAAAGTCAATAAAATGTTTAGATTAAATGTGCAAACGATGATCAGACATGTGATGTTTCCCGATTTAGCTGGGAGACTCCCGATATCAGGGGTCTGTCTCACGCCTCACGCTGAGTACATCAATTCTCCCGCTTTGATGTTCCCGACAGACTTAATCTCATTCCTCCTAAAGACTGCCCTAGACAGTAGCTAGCAGCCGATCATTTGATTAAGCAATATATCCTACTGCAAGCGACCAACATCTGCTTGTGTATGTGTGCAGCTAATCAGAACAGATCACTGCCAATCATTGAGCCTACCAAGTGTTCATTGATCAAGACGATAAATTCGTACCCCGCCTCCTGGTGTTAAAAGGCAACCGCCACAAACTGTAATCCCTTGATTGACTATATTACCACACCCATTTAGTGGACAATCAGTGTCACATGTTCTATTTTCTCACACAACTAATCGCACAGGCGAACAAAGGCAAAGGACTAAGCTTTGAAATTTTAAATGTTCAATAACCCATTAAAAGGGTGATATGAGAATAAATTTGTATTTACCCAAACGCAGGCTTCAAATAATTAGACTGAACGTCTTCAGTCTTTTTCTCTATCGAGCCAGGGGTATAATTTCCAGCATTACTATTGCGATTGACAAACCTCCTGACTGCAAAAAAGTACTCCGATTTCCGTTTACATCGGTACTCTAAATACACGACGTAAATATGTAGAAAAATGGACATGAATGCCCTTGAATGCAGGCAACTTACATGACAGAATAATTCTAAAACGTTTTACAACTGACCTGCCTACGTGCCTTACAAACAAACAAAAAACAAACTAGATCTAGTGCTAATTATATGTGTGACGTCATCGCGTCATAGCGCCATTTTGTCCGAAGACTACCGCATATGTTGAAACTGATGCGTTCGTGTGTACTCATAAAACTTACTCTAGTATTGACTTTCTTTTTCTTAAACCGAGATGATTGTGTATAGTTTTACTATGTTAAGGTTAGTGTCTAAATGGGCGACTCATCCTGGAATTAAAAACCAAAGGGAGCAAACGAAGCGAGTCAATGGTTTTCGTGACAGTTGATACCATTTCATTTTGTGCATGAACAGTAAATAAAATGCCAACCTTGGACACTTTTTCAACTTTTGGTAGTTCAAACCAGTTTACATCATACATTGTCAAAAGATGAATTCTTTAATTAATGTAAAATAATTTAACTTTTTTTTTACATATGTATGTGGTTTATATATGTAAAAACAATCTGGACAATTCTCTATTTACCACTTTGTCATAGACAAACACTTGTTTTACTATTCATTCTTGATTAGTATAATGTCTTCTAAATTCATTTAACTTTGTTTAAACAGTAATGGTATCAATGGGTTTACCACTAATATTTTATAATTATCAAAACTCTTTTGTCACTAACTTACAAATTATATAAATTATTTTTATCCTTGCATACTCATTATTTCTTTGGAAACCCTTTTTCAATTCATTATTGTGGTGTTGAAACTTGACATGTTAACACTATGTTTGGATGTTGTTTTTGAAGGCCACATTCTTAAAACCAAAGCATACAATTTATGTCTAGATAGTGAACTAAAATATGCTAGATATATTCTAAAATTCATTTAAAAATATTGTAAAGAACATTTTTATCACTGAAATTACTATTTTTATTAATAAAAAAGACAAAAAATGCTGTTTTACAAACAGAAATAAGCCAGACATTCAATTTAACGCGCATTCACGGAAATCTCCCTCCCTGGCAACCCAATCTCCCTCTCTGGGAGACTAAGTCTCCCTCTTTGGGACCAAGGTAATATCACATGTCTGGATGATGCTATGTTTAAATGTTGAGAAAATTAGTTGTGTACCCTGTGTTCACCATACAATGCTTAAAGAATAGAAGTGCAGAAAATATTTTCTTTAGTAAGTAACAATTTAATCATAATTTTCCAAACATATTTTTTCTCCACATTTTTTCTTCTTATGCACAGTTACAAAAAATAGACAAGCGGGTCAAGTAACAAGTTCTTGAACCAAGATAAAACATTCCACATTTCTACATCTGAATATATTAGAAATATTATTTCAAATGAAAAATGTCTACAGATGACTGTGTGGTAATTGAAGGGTGGTTGAACTAAAAAAGTACAGACAAAGCCAGATTACTTTGCTATGTTTAAATGTTGAGAAAATTAGTTGTGTACCCTGTGTTCACCATACAATGCTTAAAGAATAGAAGTGCAGAAAATATTTTCTTTAGTAAGTAACAATTTAATCATAATTTTCCAAACATATTTTTTCTCCACATTTTTTCTTCTTATGCACAGTTACAAAAAATAGACAAGCGGGTCAAGTAACAAGTTCTTGAACCAAGATAAAACATTCCACATTTCTACATCTGAATATATTAGAAATATTATTTCAAATGAAAAATGTCTACAGATGACTGTGTGGTAATTGAAGGGTGGTTGAACTAAAAAAGTACAGACAAAGCCAGATTACTTCTAACTTATACTTATGTAGGTCAAGCATTATTATATACCAATTTAAAAAGTGAAGTTCATCATGATATTGTCAAAAATTTTTACACCCTTTTAAACATTATATCAAAGAGATTTTTCTTGGTTTTAAAAGAAACATGTTCATAGATTTTAATTTCAAAAGTACATAAAATTCTATTCAAACAGAGTAGAATACTTGTATGATATTGATTGGTTAAATTAAACCCCAAACTATTTATGTAAAGTACAACAAAGCATGATTCTTATAACACTCCACCATGTTAGTACAGCTCCACATAATGGGTATATCAGGGTCCTATCTGTTCGCTCACAGAACAGTGCTGCAGTCAAGGTTACAACTTTAGGGCATGTTACAATCATAGTCAATATTCAATCTTATGAAATACAGACAAATCACCCTAAAGAGAAAGTCAAACATTCAAACTATATACCACTTTTACTTGAATTTTCATACCTTCTGTCCTTATCAGGAGATAATAAACAGGCTTCAATCTTTTATTTTCATATTTCTGTTCTCTTAAGCATTCAATAATAAGTTATGAAAAGGTAGAATGAAATGATGTTGGCTTTTATTGTCATGTACATGTCAAAATCCTGTATTTCATGCTAATTAAAAATGTCGTATCAATGTTACGTTAAAGTCATCATTCAATTTGGCTTCAATTTCATCGCTCAATTTAATGGTCCAAGATTTATAAGCAGTACAACAACTACATATATATGTATATATATATATATATATATATAGAACTTACCTAAACCAATGTCAGAAAAATTTATATTGATTCTTCTGTATGCCTGCTGGCAGAACAATCGTGTCAAATCCCTCTGGAAATAAAATGAACTTAAATTTTGATAGGTAAGAATATTCATTTTAATGGAAATATAGATGTGGATTTTTTAACAATCCAGTGCAAATAGTTTAAGGTGACATAACTAACTATAAAGGAATTAACTTTAATGTCAAATGTTGCTGCAACAACTACATTGATTATTTACAAGAGACGATATCTCAATGGACTGTATATGTCATTACACCCAATGCCAAGGACACGACCAAGTTTCATTTCCATGAGGAATAAATGAAATTGAGCTATATAATACATATCCAGACAAATAATATTGTAGGTTCCTAAATTTTTCCTTTAGACAAGTATTTAGGAACTCCGTACAGCATTTATGAAAAATGGCAACTCTGTACAGCATTTACCAAAAATGGCAACTCAGTACAGCATTCATGAAAAATGGCAAATCTGTACAGCATTTACGAAAAATGGCAACTCCGTACAGCATTTACGAAAAATGGCAACTCCGTACAGCATTTACGAAAAATGGCAACTCTTTACAAAAATAAAAACATCTTGCACATCATTTACAAAAATGACAACAGCTTACATCAAAAATGAAACCAACTCCTTATATCATTTATGACAAATGAAATCATCACGATACATCTTTTATGAAAAATGAAATCAATTTCATACAACATCTATGAAAAATGAAATCAACTTCTTACATCAGTAATGAAAAATAAAACCAACTCCTTATATCAGTTATGGAAACCAACTTATAAAAAATATTATTGTTTTATGTAATCAACTGACTACAGACATGCACAACTGACAAATTTACAATTACATAAAAAACTGAAACATATAAAACACACATATGACATCAATCTTGGCATGAAAGCCTTTTGGCACCAGCTCAAATGATTCAAGACAAAGAAGTGAGATCAGACATTGCAGAGCCATGCTTATATTGCACAATCTTTTCAATTAAAATGTAGATGAAACAAAAGACATGAAAAAGGTAGAGCAAATCCAAACCGAAGTTAGCTACTTGACAATGTCACAACTGAAGTACATACTTACACAACACAGAACCAATGATACTTACAACAGGTGTTACCTCATGATCAAGAAAAACGCAGGCACTGATCTAGCTTAATATTTATAAAAAGAAATTAATTGCTCTAGTAAATACTGCATTGAGCTGATACTTAAAATAGTTCATAAAAAGATGTTAACTTATACATCTAGCTGTAAAACAACCTTACCTCATGGTCTGAATTCTTGAGTCCAATACAGATAGAGCGAGAGGTACGTCCTATACAGGCTGTCATGGCATAAATGTCAATGGCAATGTTGGCCAGTCGCTGGAGGTCTAACTGCTGGTTGATGATGTCCTGGAATTGGGACAGGATTGTACATTCCAATGTCAACAAGGTACTAAGGTGTTGGGCACTTTTACAAATGTTAACAAAGACATTATTCCAATGTCAAAAATGAACAAAGGAGTCTTTTTCTCACAGTTACAAGACAGAAACTGTTTTTTAAGGACACTGTATATTAATGTGTATTTCAAAATGCACACACGTTAAAAAGCCCTTATATGAATGATGACTATTTATGTCCTATGGCCTTCCCAATAGATTAGATCGATTTTTTTTTTGCAGACAAAGCATACAATAGTTAACAGACAATTAATTTGTACAGCATAAAAGTAAACATTGCTATAAAAACAAAAATGAGATTAGAAAAAATAGTAACCATGGATGTTTCCAATACCAAGTATGACGGAAAAAGAACCAGCACTTATTTCCATTGCGGTTCTTGGTAAAAAGGTTTTATAACCCAGAGAGGCATCTATGCAACACTGTCACCCATTTTGTGACATATCAAACAAAACCAAAATCTACTTCTTAATTAAAGAACAATGGTAAGAAGAAAGGACTCAGATTACTTACATTGCCATGTCTCTTCAGTAACTCTTGTACAGCTGCCTGGAATTTCACAGAACATTCCTCCAGTAGAGTGGCCTGAATCTGTAAACATACAAACCAATCTGAAAAGCTGCATGTTTTATTAGGGTAGCAAGGATTAACTCAGGAAGAACTTATTATTATGTTAGTTTGTAAGAATTAATACTTTGTAGTTTACAGTACTGAAAATCACGAAATTGACAATTTTCCCGTTTCCACTCCGTTTCGTTTCCATTTCAGTTGGAAGCGTTTGCCGCTCCGTTTCCATTCCGCTTCCGTTGCGTTTCCGTTTCGTTTTATTCGCTTCCAGCGCTGCATTTCAAACGCTTCCAGCGTTTCTATCGTTTCTTCCGTTTCTACCGTTTCAAGCGTTCCGTTTCGCTCCGTTCCGATTTTGACTAAAAATTTCGTTTAATAAATTTCTAAAGGTAAAGTACTTCCGGTGTGTTTGCAAAATGACGAAAGAAGTAAACATTTTAGGGAGAGGCAAAAGTCTTCCATCACATATAAAGGAATCGGCAGTAGATTGTTTGCGACGAGGATATTCAGTGTCAGTCACCCGGAGGGAAATTGCAGACAAAAAATACCCTTAACAACCAGCACCTGCAAATAATCCTCAAAATTCAGGGAGTGCAGTATTGAGAAGATGCCAACCTACTTGTCTTCGCCAGACGTCATATCCCGGAATAAACAAACAAGAAATAACTTTCAAATATGGTCCACACACACCCAGTATCCTAAAAAGTTAACTTCTCTGTGACGTGTTAATCCGCAAAAAAAAGCGTAATGGTGATCTGACCTTAAAATAAGACGATATCACACACATTTTTTTTTTAAAACTTGCCCCCCGGACGTTTGTCCCCCCGCCCCTATAAGTGCAGACCGGACGTTTGCCACCCCCTCTCCCCTTCAAATAAAAAGGTCCTTCAAATAAAAAGGCCCAGCGTTTACCCCCATCCCCACTGCCAAAATAAAAAGGCGAATGTTTGCCCCTTTCCGATATTTGTTATATGGCGGACTTTAGATTTAACGTCTCGCTGATAGTAACGTGTAATATCCAATAATTTTAGATAAGTATTACTCACTACAGTCACATTTCATGGTTAAAATGATTATCTCATATAAACATGAACATGTTGTTTTGTCGAAAACAGGCACATACATAAAGTCTCATAGAACAAACAACTTTCTTAGAAACAAGTGTGTGTTGTTGTGTTTTCGGTTTGCACATATTAGCGCCAATTAACGGCTGTTAACAATATTGTTCACGCACTTATAACATGAAGTCGCTATCAATGTGATTTTAATTTCTCCAAGGTTGTAACAAATAAATGCGGTGAACAAATAAATCATTAGATGCGGTGTAATTTCTTTCTGGAGAGGAGGGCTCTCTGGCTAACACTGCAACATCAAAGAATATTCTGGGAAACAATCGCCGGTCACTATCATTTGAAGTCGCCGAAAAGATTTTTTTTTGTTTCAAATTGACCGACCTATTATTTCTCTCAATACTGTGCAACATGATATCGATCGATAATTGTCTTCAAGCTGCCATTTAGAAGAGAGAGAGGGTGTGAACGCTGAATACTGTTTAGGGATTAAAAATGGTAAGTACGCGTGAACGGCGTGTGCTATGAAAAAATATGCAACGTTATTGACGATTTACCTTCGCGGCATAAATATAAGTTCTAAAGGAATGATAGTGGAGGGAGGAAACTGTACTATGTAGTAATATTTCAGACTGCGCATGTTTTTACTTATATAAATGTCCTTACAAAAACTTTTTAGTCCTTTTAATGATCATAAACACTTTTATAAAGGTATTATTTATATTTAATATACATTAGACTGTGTTCCTTGATGTGTCTTCTCTTGATAACATTATTTACAAAAAACACGACAATTAATGTAGTATTTACTATAAGAAATCCCCAATCCCCACATCCACGTTTCCTCTTCTTAAACTAAAAAATAGTGGGTGGGGAAAGGGTGCACCATTGTGGGTACTACTAAATATAGCGTTAGGTCCTTTTATGAGCCAAAAAAGATATCGTGCACCTTAGTGTTTTGTCCTTTTTGTTGTCCTCGCGTAAGTCAATGCATATTGCTCTTTAAAAGGTGAAGGTCATAAACCACGCGACTGCCATAAGGTGACATTTTCAAACACAGCTGCATAGAGGATGCATGTGTTCTTGCGAAGTGGAAAAGACGCCAAAACACGGTCACACTTCCTGTCCACTAGACAAACAAGGTGTCATAAAACTGCCAATTAGCTTAATTAGTTGGGGTGTCCGCTCATGTCTTAAAATTAGGGATTCAATTAGAGTAGAACTTTATGATGGCATGAACCCTACCCACGCGCATGGAGAAACATAATATCAATTTACAAAACGATATATTTTAAATTAATATATTTCTATCTTTAAATGGGTACAAAAATTAAGTACCCGGTAGGGCCCTCATTAGACCACATTTTGGCATAGAACATTCAAGACATGAATGGGAAAATGAGCCGTAGCCAGGCCTCATTCAAATAGTTACAAGTCAAGTAAAGTCAAAAGTTGTATTCAGATTCTTAATCGCGGTCCACGAATTCCGATTAATCCTATATATGTAACAGCGCATTATGGGAACTATGCATTTAGAAATAGGAATTTTGATACTATTGTCCAAATTTACAACATTGTTCATTATAAGATATATAACAATTAAGATTAGAAGCAGAAGAAACATTTGCTTGACAAAGAGGCAAGATAAAATAAAATACATATCCATACCCCTGTAACTAAAGTAATGATGATGTAAATGACGGTGCTGCTGCTGCTACTGCTGCTTCTGCTGATAATGATGACGGTGATACCGATGCTGTTTATGATTATAATGTAAATGGTAATAACGGTTACGGTGATGCTGATGCTCATGACGATTATGATGTAGATCGTGATGCCGGTGATGCTGCTTTTGATGATGATTAGTGGTGATTATATAAGTAATATGGGATCCTGATGATGATCATGTGTGATCATGTGAATTTAATGGCGGTAATGATTATTATGTCTTTAATATTTATCGTGATGTAAGTTTTTATCACGGTTGTTTTATTTAACTGTCAATCGATGATTGTATACGTGCACTATTTGGCAATCTATGGTTATTCAGACGTTGAACTTTAGGATCATACTTGTCATTGGCTCTGAGTGCCGGGGAGGATGTTATTGGTTCTTGGTTGGGTCACACCTTGCAATAATACATAGCATTGTTTGTTTGTTTTATGTGTAGTTGTTTTATGTTTTTTGTGTTATATGAGATGTGTTACCTTCTTTTGGTTGAGGTTTAATTTCATTAAGTAACTTTATTTTGTACCACGCAATGCATTCTTTGTAAATGAAAAATACTTTAAGCAAGTATGTTCACACAAAAATGATTGGCGTAGTTGATCCGGGAACGGACCATGCAGCTACAAAGTAATTAGCGAAAATTCAAACTCGGGAAATGCTGCGACATTGCGCGCGCATACGTGTAATGACAGCTGTGTACACACTATCTTCATATGCCAAACAATGAAGACTAAGAATGTCGATCCAAGGCGGATGTTAAGCTATTCATTGGAATTAATTAAAACATCAGTTTCGACAGAAACGAAATATTATAGTTAAATTGCGTGTTTTATCGTGCGAAGTGATTTTTAGTGCAGTTTCTGTTTTGACGGTACACGATGACTTGGACAACTCGTGCGGTTTCGGAACTGTAATGTACAAGTTTGATAAATACGAATTTTTGATAATAATTTATGTTATTTCTTTCTGCAGAGTACATATAAAAGCGCGTTTGTGTTGATAAATTGAAGCCAGTTATTGTGTTCGTTTAAATTTATTTCGTACCAAGAAACGGTTGAAATGTTACTATAAATAATCGGGTGACCTAGAAACGTTTGAAGCGGTAGTGAAAATAACTCTACCGTTACGAGCATACCGATTTTTCCGTTTCTACCGTTTCTAGCGTTCCAAGCGCTCCGGTTATAGCGTTTATACCGTTTACACCGTTTCAAGCGTTTGTAGCGCTCCGTTGCATTTCCATTTCCACTCCGTTCCGTTTCCGTTTCAACAGGAAACGAAAAACGTTTCATTTCCATTTCCACTCCGTTCCGTTTGTCAATTTCATGATTTTCAGTACTGTAGCTGTCTCAGACACATGTCGACATGACGATTGCTAGAACTTAAATACAATTTGATATCTAATGTAGGCCTGAGTTTAAAAACAATGACCTGGAATCAATGACTATTCTCAAGCATTTGACTGGTCAGAACTGAGGAACAATGTGACTGACCAGGGTCACTGAATTTTTTTTATCTTAAGTAGACTTTTTAATTGTACTCTCTTAGTTTAAGTCAATTACCGGTAAAAACATAAAAGATGCAAAAACTTGAGCATACTTTCAATGTAGGGTGAACTTCCCCACTGAGCCCCAGGGTCATATCGGCCTTGAAGGGGTCACTGCGGGGTCGTAAAGTCGATCTCAGCCCCATCTTAAACGCCTTCCATACCACCTCAGGATTGTTCAATGGATCTCGCAACTTTCTGACAATTAGAGAGTAAGCAATCTTTTAGTTTAAAACATTTGATAAAAAAAAAATATTACAGTCATAAACAATGTAAAATCAAATAAATTAATTTTTCATACTGTATTAGCATATAATGCATAAAACATGAAATAATGCAGTTAGCATAAATTAGGGGAGAAGTTTCAATAAAGAGGTACAAACAAAGCAAGAGACTTGTGTCAAAAATGTGTATAATTCCTAAAAGCTCATTTTCTTAAAACAGTAAAAACTGTTGTAAATGGATGCCCCACCATTGGTTTTGAAAGAGGATTTTGATTATTAATACAGACTCATGACTTCTTTAAGTTTCTCATACAATATTAAGGGATATGATCAGTTGTTAAGACAACTTTGAATTCACAATTAATGTTAGAACAATAGCAACTTATAAGCAAATAATACTAATGATGTTTTTACATGACTTTAAACTATCTGAGATGTTTTACATTAACAAATGTATTAGTCATTCCCTTACTGTCTCAATCACACATGCATTTATTTTGATATTTCCCTCTCCTTCAAATGTCAACATTTTACAACCTTTAAGTTATACAGACAGAATTATTTAAATCTTATTCCCTAAAGCTGTACAACTATTCCTTGCAATTAAACAGCTACTAATCCAGAGGTCACAATGAATGACCTTGACCTTACTTGATCATTCCCTTGAGTTCCTTGCCGGCATACTGGACACCAGTGAGGGCAATAAACAGTCGTAGGATCTCATTGGTCCCCTGTGTTTAATTAATTAATAATTTATTTATTTAAAGTTAAAAGTAATTAATAAATAAAGAGAAATATGCAAATGTTTGCAATTTTTGGCATAAAACCAACTTTAGAATTACATATAAAGCTTTTGTACTTTCTATTGTGTTAAATACTTTAGAAAAGACAACAAAATCATTACACTGTTTTCAAATATGTTTTTTCTTCAAATGTATTGTAAATATAATCAAACAAACACATATTAATTACAGTTGAACACCACTATTACTACAGTAATGTTGATGACATACCTTAAACAAAAACAAAAACGCTACAATTGCTATAAGCCTACCTCAAAAATAAGAAGAATTCTAGAGTCCCTGAGGTAACGTTCATACGGGTACGTCTTCATGTAGCCCAGACCTCCCAACACCTGAAGGCACTCACTGGCGCAGTTCCAGCAACCCTCTGAACTGAAAACCTGATAAACATTGGCAAATGTAATGTCTTTAAAAAAAATCATAGAGGGGAAAAGTAGAAGAATCATTAAAACCTGAACAAAGAGCTGTCAGCGAACAATTAAAGTGCAGATAAAGTGATATTAATTTGATAGTATTTGTAAGCACAACTTTTACTGACACTGAACATGAATCTGCAATTTTCTCAGCAAGCCATATTTTATACAAAATTACCTGTTAACCATCTTCTTAATAATATAAGTAAGCAGTATAGACATGAAGACACATCTCTATGCTCTTGTTAGTGAGCTATCTATACACTGGTGGGATGCAACCTTGATAGTACTTGCACACAATACCTGACAATTATGGCATCAATAAAGCCTACTAAGAAAAGGTCATATTCAAAGAAAAGTTGAACATTAAAGACAGCACTCTGAACAGTTTTGTTTTTGACAGGTGCACATCATCTCATCAAAACCTATTTGTAATTGGTGCTAGTAGGACTGCCGATCTAGGTTAGCACAAGTCAGTCAATTACATATATGTTTTGTTTTGGAATTTTACAGCACCAACCAATTATGTTTGTTATTGTCCAGCGATTTTGGTGGAGGAAGACCCAGAGTACTGTCTAAAAACAACCGCACACCACATGTTCAGCTGGAAGATCTTTACCCCATGGACTTGAACAATCACGGTGAGATGCTAAGCAGTCAGAGGAGTTACCATCTACATATAATAAAGTATACAAACAATATAAGACATTGTTCAAAATACTATTCATGTTTGTATTCCACTGGTCATATACAACATACCTTGATCATGGCGGCTTCAACTGCCATGTCTGGCTCCTCATAGGCATCAATGGTCTGTGATGCCAAGTAGGCCATACTCTCCATGGCATAGGTGGTCACTGCCATCTGGGCAAACTTCTCCTGAACAACCAGTATGGATAAATTTCATATTAAAATCAGTAGATAGTAGTTCAGTATTTTCAGTTTTTTTTATTGAAAAGCATTGTTTGTATTTTCGAATCTATACAACTGAAATGAACAACAAGTTTGAGTTATGAGTGAGAATTATGTTTGGAACATAGTTTTGTCGATATAAAATGTTGTAAAAAAGCTTTAAAATTACTAAATTTGATGCCTTTTTAAATACCTTGAGAAAACATTAAATTTTTTACTGATATAGTTACACTCTTAATTGCATGGGTAAATAGTTAGCCAGCTTAAAACAATACAGATGGTAGATTTGCAACTAAAACGATATAATACATATAAGTGTTTTGAGTAGTGAGGCTAATTACAAGTCAGTAACTACCTTTCACCTATCAAACAATTGAATCATCCAGCTAGATAAATGTGATCATTGTGAGCATGTTTCTGCATCCTCTTGGATATTACACGCTTTTTAACAAAGTTGTCTTAAAGAATTAAAAACAGTAAATATATCAATATGATTGATAATGACTAAGTGGTAAATTACCAACCTGAATCAAACCAAACTCGGACAGTTTTTGTTTAAATTGGGTTCTGCTGGTAGCATGTTCTGCTGTAAAACCTGAAATGTAAATGAATTATAGTTGTTTGAAAACCAGACATTCTGTGGTAACATCACAGCACCTCACTGTACCAATAGGTAACATCACAGCCCTTCACTGTACCAGGAGGTAACACTGCAGCCCCTCACTGTACCAACAGGTAACTACACAGCACCTCACTGTAACAACAGGTAACATCACAGCCCCTCACTGTACCAACAGGTAACATCACAGCACCTCACTGTGCTAGCAGGTAACATCACAGCCCCTCACTGTACCAGCAGGTAACATCACAGCCCCTCACTGTAACAAATGGTAACAACAAAGCCCCTCACTGTACCAACAACAAGTAACATCACAGCCCCTCACTGCACCAGCAGGTAACATCACAGCCCCTCACTGTACCAACTGGTAACATTACAGCACCTCACTGTACCAGAAGGTAACATTACAGCCCCTCACTATAACAACAGGTAACATCACAGCCCCTCACTGTACCAGGAGGTAACATCAGAGCCCCTCACTGTACCAACAGGTAACTACACAGCCCCTCACTGTACCAGGAGGTAACATCACAGCCCCTCACTGTACCAACAGGTAACATCACAGCACCTCACTGTACCAGAAGGTAACATTACAGCCCCTCACTATAACAACAGGTAACATCACAGCCCCTCACTGTACCAACAGGTAACATCCCAGCCCCTCACTGCACCAACTGGTAACATCACAGCCCCTCACTGTACCAGGAGGTAACATCACAGCCCTTCACTGTACCAGGAGGTAACATCACAGCCCTTCACTGTACCAGGAGGTAACATCACAGCCCCTCACTGTACCAGGAGGTAACATCACAGCACCTCACTGTACCAGGAGGTAACATCACAGCCCCTCACTGCACCAACAGGTTACATTACAGCCCCTCACTGCACCAACAGGTTACATTACAGCCCCTCACTGTACCAACAACAAGTAACATCACAGCCCCTCACTGTACCAGGAGGTAACATCACAGCCCCTCACTGTACCAGGAGGTAACATCACAGCCCCTCACTGCACCAACAGGTTACATTACAGCCCCTCACTGAGTGGGATCAAGTCCAGGTCAGGGCCAGAACATTCATGTAAAGAGGTCTTTCAGCTGACCTGCTGTGTGCCAGTAGTTCTGCTATGTGTCACCAATATGACCAATATTGTAATCAAAATCAGATATATCAGATATTGTATCTGATGTATCTATATGATGATGATTCAGCTACAGATTTATACAAAGTGCAAAAACAGTTTTATAGACTGCTTTATAAAACCATCTCTTAAGTGGAACTTTGTTTAGATAAGTCAGTACCGATATACATGTATTGTAAAACCTTACAAAAACAATGTTACAAATAAAGTCTAATGAGATCGGTGTGTATTTAGCTATTTCTTTATATTTTTTCAGAAAGGTTTATATTAGCATTAACTATTGTTACTGATCTATTGTTCTTATTTAAATTGTATATTTATACTGAGACCCAAAGTTTCTCATCCTGTATGACTATCAACACATGTTACAAGTAGACTAGTGATTTGGAACCTACCAATGAGTTTCTTCAGCATTCCAGCTCCAGAACTTCCCATACTAAATCTACCACTGTTCAGAATGTTGACAGCTATCTAGAAACAACAAATGTGAACCAAAACAGTGCTAGAACAGATAACACTGGGGAACAAATCTAGAAATTGTAAACATTACTATGTTATACATGGTATTTTTAGTTATTGTTTTTATACAGAATATGTATATGCATAACATGTTGTGAAGCTCTTTCAACATATGTAAGGAAACTTCATACATAGTCATATTTGAATTGCAAGCACAGCATAAAAATCATTAGCAACTTTTATGTAGTGTTAACACTTTCAAGAATTTTTACCTTGAATCCTCCTCCAACTTCTCCTATAACATTCTCTACAGGTACTGGTGTGTTGTCAAAGAATACCTCACAAGCTAAGAAAATATAAGGAAAGAGTTCATTGAAATATATGTACAAGAACTGAATGCATTGCTTTTCTTTATATATTTTTCAAAAATTTGCAACAGGAATACTTATACAAAATAAAACTTGCATGCTCTGAAATCATCAGCTAGAAATGTGTTTATTGTTCAATGCTACTCCGAAAGAAGTGGAATTAAAATTGACACCATTTGTGGTCATAATAATAATATTTAGGAAAGAGATTTTGGTTATGTGTGATATATGGCAGTATAAGGCATGGTGCTGTGTTCAGGTGTGTAATATCCTAATCACCAAGGTCATAGGCCTAAGTCATTTATTACAAACAATTTGAAAAATACACTGTGCAATATAATGTACTATATCACATACCCATACAGGGTTTTGATTGGTCGAGCAATGATCATGTGTGAGTAAATATATAATGATATTGACTCATGAATGTTTTTACTGTATCTGATAATGACTAGGTATCATTTGGGGAAAATGTAACCAAGAAAAGAATGAAAAAGTGTAACCTCGGTAGCAGTGATTGCTTTTCATTATTATCTGTCAGGTAAAAATGTGAGCAGACTGAGGAAATGAACGCTGGTGAATTGGATCAAAATCTTTAAATGTTTTAGGTTAAACATAAAGCGTGGATGGCTCATTGTACTAAAAACAACAATAACAGTTGTAAATGGTTATGTGATATAACCAGTAAAGACTTATGTTTTGGTCAATATATAGTTCTGTGGACCTGACTAACGTAATATTGACCTCAGACTGAGTTACATTACATTACCCAATAAAATTTTATATTGACCTCAGACTGAGTTACATTACATTACCCAATAAAACTTTATATTGACCTCAGACTGAGTTACATTACATCACCCAATAAAACTTTATACTGACCTCAGACTGAGTTACATTACATTACCCAATAAAACTTTATATTGACCTCAGACTGAGTTACATTACATTACCCAATAAAACTTTATACTGACCTCAGACTGAGTTACATTACATTACCCAATAAAACTTTATACTGACCTCAGACTGAGTAACATTACATTACCCAATAAAACTTTATATTGACCTCAGACTGAGTTACATTACATCACCCAATAAAACTTTATACTGACCTCAGACTGAGTTACATTACATTACCCAATAAAACTTTATATTGACCTCAGACTGAGTTACATTACATTACCCAATAAAACTTTATACTGACCTCAGACTGAGTTACATTACATTACCCAATAAAACTTTATATTGACCTCAGACTGAGTTACATTACATTACCCAATAAAACTTTATACTGACCTCAGACTGAGTTACATTACATTACCCAATAAAACTTTATATTGACCTCAGACTGAGTTACATTACATTACCCAATAAAACTTTATACTGACCTCAGACTGAGTTACATTACATTACCCAATAAAACTTTATACTGACCTCAGACTGAGTTACATTACATTACCCAATAAAACTTTATATTGACCTCAGACTGAGTTACATTACATCACCCAATAAAACTTTATACTGACCTCAGACTGAGTTACATTACATTACCCAATAAAACTTTATACTGACCTCAGACTGAGTTACATTACATTACCCAATAAAACTTTATATTGACCTCAGACTGAGTTACATTACATCACCCAATAAAACTTTATACTGACCTCAGACTGAGTTACATTACCCAATAAAACTTTATATTGACCTCAGACTGAGTTACATTACATTACCCAATAAAACTTTATATTGACCTCAGACTGAGTTACATTACATTACCCAATAAAACTTTATACTGACCTCAGACTGAGTTCAGTACATTACCCAATAAAACTTTATATTGACCTCAGACTGAGTTACATTACATTACCCAATAAAACTTTATACTGACCTCAGACTGAGTTACATTACATTACCCAATAAAACTTTATATTGACCTCAGACTGAGTTACATTACATTACCCAATAAAACTTTATACTGACCTCAGACTGAGTTACATTACATTACCCAATAAAACTTTATACTGACCTCAGACTGAGTTACATTACATTACCCAATAAAACTTTATACTGACCTCAGACTGAGTTACATTACATCACCCAATAAAACTTTATACTGACCTCAGACTGAGTTACATTACATTACCCAATAAAACTTTATACTGACCTCAGACTGAGTTACATTACATTACCCAATAAAACTTTATATTGACCTCAGACTGAGTTACATTACATCACCCAATAAAACTTTATACTGACCTCAGACTGAGTTACATTACATTACCCAATAAAACTTTATATTGACCTCAGACTGAGTTACATTACATTACCCAATAAAACTTTATACTGACCTCAGACTGAGTTACATTACATTACCCAATAAAACTTTATATTGACCTCAGACTGAGTTACATTACATTACCCAATAAAACTTTATATTGACCTCAGACTGAGTTACATTACATTACCCAATAAAACTTTATACTGACCTCAGACTGAGTTACATTACATTACCCAATAAAACTTTATACTGACCTCAGACTGAGTTACATTACATTACCCAATAAAACTTTATATTGACCTCAGACTGAGTTACATTACATTACCCAATAAAACTTTATACTGACCTCAGACTGAGTTACATTACATTACCCAATAAAACTTTATATTGACCTCAGACTGAGTTACATTACATTACCCAATAAAACTTTATATTGACCTCAGACTGAGTTACATTACATTACCCAATAAAACTTTATATTGACCTCAGACTGAGTTACATTACATTACCCAATAAAACTTTATATTGACCTCAGACTGAGTTATATTACATTACCCAATAAAACTTTATACTGACCTCAGACTGAGTTACATTACATTACCCAATAAAACTTTATATTGACCTCAGACTGAGTTACATTACATTACCCAATAAAACTTTATATTGACCTCAGACTGAGTTACATTACATTACCCAATAAAACTTTATATTGACCTCAGACTGAGTTACATTACATTACCCAATAAAACTTTATACTGACCTCAGACTGAGTTACATTACATTACCCAATAAAACTTTATATTGACCTCAGACTGAGTTACATTACATTACCCAATAAAACTTTATACTGACCTCAGACTGAGTTACATTACATTACCCAATAAAACTTTATACTGACCTCAGACTGAGTTACATTACATTACCCAATAAAACTTTATACTGACCTCAGACTGAGTTACATTACATTACCCAATAAAACTTTATACTGACCACAACACAAGTCTGACCTGCCTACATTATGTTTTTGTTTTTTTGTGTGTGTTTTTTTAACTAAAACAAGACAAAGTTATGCTGAGTGTCAGTATAAAATAAACTGGACCAAAATTGCATTAATACAAAAACTATCATGGTTTACAATTTTACTAAAAGCATGGGAGTAAGTGATAGCTTTTACTGTGCATCTATGGGGTCACACAGGGTTCAATCATTTTTATACAGGTACATGCTTGATCATGTTAGAATTGTTAATAATATCATGAACATAGCTGAGAACAATTATTTGCAGTAAATGTGTAGACATTGTTCTACTTATAACAAAAAAAGAATTTGAAGGGACAATGAAAGCCGACATCCGTCAGATTTCAGTAAATCCAGCCAACAGCAATTCATGTCTGGGTGGGGGTTTGTAAGCTTGACTCAGAAGAAGTCACAGAGAATGATGGTCATTTTATTTTAAGCTTAAACTAAAATTATCCTAAGCTGTCTGATATATAATTTGGTATTCAAGTTTTAATTAGATGAGTTAATTAGTTAGCAGACATTAAGCCACTTACTGTTAGAGCCTCTAATGCCAAGTTTATCCTCGGGTTTACCATTTGTAATCCCACCAAAGGCTCTTTCAACAATGAATGCTGTTACTTTGTTCTCCTTTTCTCCCTAAAAGTTATGAAGAAAAGATGAAGTCTTATTTAAAGAACATTTTTTTCTATAAACAATGCAATAAAAGATCAAAGGAAAATAAACCATAATGTTAAGAGTACAAGGGCAATTATTACTGTAGAGAAAAGCATGAACATACTGGTCAGCTAGAAGACCTTCTCTCATGACAGTTTCTGGCCTGACAAGGCATGAGCATACTGGTCAGCTGGAAGACCTCCTCTCATGACAGTTTCTGGCCTGACAAGGCATTAGCATACTGGTCAGCTGGAAGACCTCCTCTCATGACAGTTTCTGGCCTGACAAGGCATGAGCATACTGGTCAGCTGGAAGACCTCTCATGACAGTTTCTGGCCTGACAAGGCATGAACATACTGGTCAGCTGGAAGACCTCCTCTCATGACAGTTTCTGGCCTGACAAGGCATTAGCATACTGGTCAGCTGGAAGACCTCTCATGACAGTTTCTGGCCTGACAAGGCATTAGCATACTGGTCAGCTGGAAGACCTCTCATGACAGTTTCTGGCCTGACAAGGCATTAGCATACTGGTCAGCTGGAAGACCTCTCATGACAGTTTCTGGCCTGACAAGGCATTAGCATACTGGTCAGCTGGAAGACCTCTCATGACAGTTTCTGGCCTGACAAGGCATGAACATACTGGTCAGCTGGAAGACCTCTCATGACAGTTTCTGGCCTGACAAGGCATGAACATACTGGTCAGCTGGAAGACCTCCTCTCATGACAGTTTCTGGCCTGACAAGGCATTAGCATACTGGTCAGCTGGAAGACCTCCTCTCATGACAGTTTCTGGCCTGACAAGGCATGAGCATACTGGTCAGCTGGAAGACCTCTCATGACAGTTTCTGGCCTGACAAGGCATGAGCATACTGGTCAGCTGGAAGACCTCCTCTCATGACAGTTTCTGGCCTGACAAGGCATGAGCATACTGGTCAGCTGGAAGACCTCCTCTCATGACAGTTTCTGGCCTGACAAGGCATGAACATACTGGTCAGTTGGAAGACCTCTTCTTATGACAGTTTCTGGCCTGACAAGGCATGAACATACTGGTCAGCTGGAAGACCTCTTATCATGACAGTTTCTGGCCTGACAAGGCATGAACATACTGGTCAGCTGGAAGACCTTTCATGACAGTTTCTGGCCTGACAAGGCATGAGCATACTGGTCAGCTGGAAGACCTCTCATGACAGTTTCTGGCCTGACAAGGCATGAGCATACTGGTCAGCTGGAAGACCTCCTCTCATGACAGTTTCTGGCCTGACAAGGCATGAGCATACTGGTCAGCTGGAAGACCTCCTCTCATGACAGTTTCTGGCCTGACAAGGCATGAGCATACTGGTCAGCTGGAAGACCTCCTCTCATGACAGTTTCTGGCCTGACAAGGCATGAGCATACTGGTCAGCTGGAAGACCTCTCATGACAGTTTCTGGCCTGACAACGCATGAACATACTGGTCAGCTGGAAGACCTCCTTTCATGAAAGTTTCTGGCCTGACAAGGCATGAGCATACTGGTCAGCTGGAAGACCTCTCATGACAGTTTTTGGCCTGACAAGGCATGAGCATACTGGTCAGCTAGAAGACCTCCTCTCATGAAGGTTTCTGGCCTGACAAGGCATGAACATACTGGTCAGCTGGAAGACCTCCTATCATGACAGTTTCTGGCCTGACAAGGCATTAACATACTGGTCAGCTGGAAGACCTCTCATGACAGTTTCTGGCCTGACAAGGCATGAACATACTGGTCAGCTGGAAGACCTCCTCTCATGACAGTTTCTGGCCTGACAAGGCATGAGCATACTGGTCAGCTAGAAGACCTTCTCTCATGACAGTTTCTGGCCTGACAAAGCATGAACTTACTGGTCAGCAGAAAGACCTCCTCTCATGACAGTTTCTGGCCTGACAAGGCATGAGCATACTGGTCAGCTGAAAGACCTCTCATGACAGTTTCTGGCCTGACAAGGCATGAACATACTGGTCAGCTGGAAGACCTCCTATCATGACAGTTTCTGGCCTGACAAGGCATTAACATACTGGTCAGCTGGAAGACCTCTCATGACAGTTTCTGGCCTGACAAGGCATGAGCATACTGGTCAGCTAGAAGACCTTCTCTCATGACAGTTTCTGGCCTGACAAAGCATGAGCATACTGGTCAGCTGAAAGACCTCCTCTCATGACAGTTTCTGGCCTGACAAAGCATGAGCATACTGGTCAGCTAGAAGACCTCCTCTCATGACAGTTTCTGGCCTGACAAGGCATGAGCATACTGGTCAGCTGGAAGACCTCCTCTCATGACAGTTTCAGGCCTGACACGGACTCAAACCCACACAGTGAAAGTCAGAAGAATTAATGAATCTGTTGAGTTACTCAACTTTGGCCATAGGTGACCCTGATAAAGTAAGAAATTGCAGATGAAAGAATCTAGACTGTTAGGCCTCAGGTTCAATCCCTGGCTCTGACAGGTCTAAAAAGTTGTTGTGACAAAACTTCTGTCCTTGAGAAGACCTCCTCTCTAAAACAACACAGTATATGCTTAAATTAAATGAGAAAGCTTGTGGGTTGACAATAAACCCAACAAACAGGGTAAAACAATCTAGCATCGTGCATACAGTTTGGACCTTAATCTACCTTACCTTGGCATTTGTGACTTGTGCCTTGGCAAATACAGTGAAGATGTCAGCAGTACCTCCGTTGGAGATCCAGATCTTGCTACCATTGAGGTAGAACACACGACCATCCTCAGACAGAGTTGCCTTCGTCTGGATGGAAGCAGCATCACTCCCACTAGAGCCAGCAATGTAATATCATGTTTTTGGAAGTAACGTTACATTACAGATATTATTTGGTGCAGAAAAAACCTAGCCAAGTGTTTGGATAGATTCACAGGCCAATGCAGGTCAGCTAGAAGATCTCCTCCAGTATTCGCCATTGCTGGGTTAAGACATAATACTCTACCTCTAGCCCATGGGTGCCCCCAACATGTAGGGTCAAAGAGGTGAAGAGTAAAAACAACAAGACTAAATGAATAACAAATGTGTTTACACAAACACCTCAGTGACAATATATGGTTATGTTGGCAAAGTTCAACAACAACTGGTGGAGGCGGACTCCAGAAAAATGTCTGGCTTTAAATACAAACCTAATAAGGTTCAACTGGATTCCTAACCTACATTTTTGTGGAACTGGGACCTGAGCCTAAATGGTAAGTGGTCAATAATGTGTCAGCAAACAAGCAACTCAGCCACTGGAGCCACAATTTTAATGGGTTACAACATTACATTCAAGCTGTCAAGGGATACGTGCCAACCGTAACATTCTAAAGTATACCTGAATCTATCTTTAATTTGTCGGCCTGCTAAAAATGTATAGTTGTATCTTAATTTCTATTTTAAACTGTCAAAGTCTAATTAAAAATATTTCAAATCAAACTATAAGGTGCTTACTTTCAAATTTGTATCCTGAATAGCTTATGTTGTACTTAAAATAAGTGGAATATTTAAATTACAAATCCTTCATTTCTTCTCCAAACACTTCACTGATGGTACTCTTTCAAATGGTCTCATGGAGACTAAGTCAAGCCACTAAAAGGTTAAGTTTATAATAATAATAATAATAATAATAATGATTTTATTTATTAAAGATAAAAAGGAGGATAAATCCAATATTCCCTGTGGGCCTGAACATATGTTATACATGACCAAAAATCTTTACTCTCCTCATCAGGAGCTCTGCTCTATCATTTTCAGAAAGGATTCCATCAACTGGTGTATTTTACCTGGACGGTTCTGTTAGAGCAAAGGCAGCTATATGTTCACCAGTGGCCAATTTTGGCAGATATTTCTGTTTCTGATCATCAGTTCCAGCAATAAGTATACCCTGGAATAGAAAATAACATTGCTAGTTATAGTCACTTGTTTATGGTTCGTTTTGTTATAATTACTTTAATTATTGTTGTCATCAAATTAACTACATTTATTTCAATTTTTAGCTTAATTATAATTTAGCATAACGGAAGTCACTTAAAAAACAATTTCAGACTTAGATATCATAAAAATTAAGATAAAACAGACCACACAGTCGATCTTTTCTAATATTAAAAAATGAAAATAAAGTATGACAGAACAACGAAAATGACAATACAATTGATTTGTTTGTTAGCAATGGGTCAGTATAATATGCTTGTGTTCAGGCCAAACAAGCCAAAGAAAAATAAACAATGTCACAGTCTAATTTCTTAGGATTTTTATATACCCTGTTTTGTAGAAACAAAACTGAGAGCAACAAGAAATATTTATATAGACAATCATGAAGATCTAAGATGATGTCACCTACTTTAAGACCAATGGCCTGGTGAGCAGCTAGTGTTACAGCGATGGAAGCATCGAGTGATGTCACCTCAGCAAGACGAGCATACTCTGTGGCATTAAGACCAAGGCCACCTGTTTAAAGAAGATTGATTGTATTGTTTGTTCATAAAATATGTAGCAGCAAAATAATGTATTCTGTCATTATTGTGATACACCAGAAAAATGTTTGGTGAGAGCCTTTAGCACACAACAGGTCAGCTGGAAGACCACCCCACATGAATGTCTGATCCCCGACCAGGACTCTATCATACTCGGTGAGGAAGCTGAGGGGTTACCAGTCACCAATTCTAACTACTCTGCCACAAGAACTCCTTACAAAGTATACAAAGATACTAGAGAAAGAAGAAATGAGAAAGTTTGCATGTTTGCATCATTGTAATTAATTTTATTAAACAGAGAGCTTTGTATACAAAAGCTCTCACAAGTTGTAATTTACATGCATACATTGTAGTGTAAAACAAGTTATTGGGAATGATGCAATTGCAATATGTAAAAGTAAATGAATAAAAATCACAAGCAAATTGATAACGTAACTGTTATTTACATTTTGTAAGATTTTCAGTAATACACAATGTTGGAAGTGGTCAACATGAATTTATCAGAATGGTGCATGATTTTGCAAAATATAAAAGAATTTAAAAAATATGAAACATCAGTGGTTGAGATTGTTACTTAAATAAATCAATAAGGATACATTTTATAAATATATTTCTTCAGACTTGCATAAAATGATTACACAAAAAAGTTAGTGACAACAATAATGATGATGATGATAAAAAACATAAAGAAAAAAGACTGAGATATGCTACTGTTTTAATGTTTAAAAAAGGTTTAAAATGATAGTTGATGATAATAATTATTTCACTAACAGAGCAAATGTTTTACTGACTGAACTAACCAGACAGCTAACATATTCTGTCCTGATCACCTGTTTACATATAATATGGGCAACTTGAAAATGGTCCTCAGATATGTACATACCATATGCTCTACACACAACTCACACACACTTTTCAAGCACTTGCACCATTATGGTTGATGGTCATTTAAGTTGGGTGCCGCTGTAACAGAGATTAAAGTGTACAGCCATTCTGGGACTCAAACCAGGAACCCTTTGCTTAAAAGGCAAATGCTCTACCATCTGAGCTAACAGGACTGCATACACATTCTCTCTGTATCACCCACAATTGTAACAGTACTGATGATGATGATGATGACTTTGTTAATTGAAAACCCACCAAGTTCTTGGGGAATCTGTTGACCAAACAGCCCAAGGTCTGCCAGCTGCCGTATTACATCCTCTGGAATTTTTGCATCTGCATCAATCTGTTTTGAGTCAACTGAAAAAAAAGGAAAGTTCATTTCCTTCATAAAAGAATGGACATTGACATCTTTAAAATGAGTTCTATCTTTACAGCCAAATGACATAAATGTATTGTTTATAGTAACAAAAGTAAAAATTAAAGTATGCTTCTAAAACCTTAGTGATTATGTATATTTTTTTTTTTAGCAGAAATATTTAATGAAAAGGTTTATCATCACGACAGCAATCTTTCATCTAACTTGGGACAATCAACACTCACAGCAAATAAAGTGCTGCCTTCACTGTAAATAGCCTTATTTTGACACAAGGCCAACCAGTTGAGGAATAACTTTTTCATTTGCTTGAGCATTGAACATAAGCAAATAAGCATAACACTACCATTGTGAACCATGGCCTTAGATATCTAGAGCCAACTTTCTACTATACTACCTGGTCTGCTTACAGATGGAAATAGTTTTAGTAACAGTAGCCTTTCTTCAATATACAAAAACAAGTAAAAAGTAAAAAAAACTTACGGCCTTCTTCAAAGAACTTCTGTATTGGAGCCACCAGTTCATTTAATTCATCGACTGCAGCAGAGCTTTCAAACTCGGGATAAATCAACAATTCCTGAAATGAGATAAAAGTTAGATGAAAATAAACAAACTTTGATCCTTCATTTCAACAAAGGGGTAACATTTGGGGTGTTATGTAAATATGTTTCTCTTCCCATCTGTTTTTGACATGACTAATAAATTCTAAGAACAAATCAGTACGTGAATCATATAAGTTGAACCAGTTATACTTAGTTGTGATTATAACACAATCGTTGACTTGGATACCCATGCCTCTATGCACCATACTCTAATTTAAATGGAAAATGTCCAAGCAATTTAAATTTTGACCCCTTCGGTAAATTGATCTTATTTAGGGATTAGTCCAGTCATTTCGGTGAATAGGTAAACATATAGTATAACACCTGATTGAGACAGAGAATTAGGTATGTCTACGTCTGAAAAGATTTTTACACCTCAGCCCAAGACAGATCATTTAATCATTTATTTGTTGTCTCTTTGTTTCAGCTAGCAGAGACATGCAGAGACTGGTCAACTAGAAAATACTAACATCCGGGACCAAACACTACAGTGTTGTTGTTGTTTCTTATTTTCTTTTCTCCAGAAACTTAGGATGTAAATAAAATAAATATGAAGATGGCATAACAGTGAAATTTTGTCTTTATTTTATTTCATTTTATCCCTGTATTATACAGTCCTACTAAACAATGCAAAATACATATCTAAATTGAAAAGAATATTGTATAAATTGAATATATTACATATTACTTCTACGTCATATTAAAATATTAAATATAGAAGTCGAAGGCGATATTTCTATCTCTATGTCTAAAATCATTACAGACTGTAACATAAGTCTGTTAGAACAATTGTAAGTTAATTGTCAGTAAGTTAAAGTTGTTACATTTTTGTGATCACGAAAATATTTTTTAACACCTGATATAGATTAGCCATTATTAGCCATAATAAAAGGAGCAGTTTTTTAAAGATTAAAACAATAATTTTCGCACCTATGTGTGAGTGGAACTAAGTTCAATTAATTAGTAAAAGACTTGATTGATAATTGTTTATTAATTCACACAAACCGCTACAAACAAGAAGTGGGTAAATATAGCCGGTAAAGCATAATTTCATCAGTCGAACCTGACATCCAAGAAGTCACAGCAACACCCTTACATCAAGTGCAAAGTCAACATAACCTCATGCAATTGTCTGTGACGACTGTGGAAAATGGAACCACAGAAAATGTGGAACAGGTATGCTTTGGTAGATTTCATTTATAAAACAATAGTGTCAAAAATTAATAGTTATATTATCATTATTTGGAAAATTTAATCTTTGCCGATACTAGTAACTAAATTGTAACAAATATATCATGAAAGTATAAAAAATTATACAACAATGTTTGTAAATTTTACTCAATATTGAAAAAAAAAATGTATCTAGTGTCATGGATTATGACGGACAGTTCAGTGTTGGAAGATTTAATTTAATTTTGATTTCTTATACAGACAAAGGCAGCTTGAAAAGAGAAATTGTTCATGCCAGCCATGGCAATTGTCGAGGAGGAGATGAAAACAATGGTAACTCCAGATACAGTCAATCTGCCAAAATCGAAAAAACTGGCCAGAGCGGTAAATCGACACTGGAGCCAGAGAACACCTGAGCCTACATCAATGGATTTTGAGGTAAATTGTAAAATTGACGATATGATGATACTGTTAATTACTTTGGTTATATCGTGATATTTAAACATTGATATTTTTAAGATTCAGTCGTTCGTATGGATTTTATACCACAAACATCTACATATATTTGTTTAATTGCAGCTGGACCGCAACTTAATTTGGGACTTTGTAGTGGCTGACCTACAACTAGAGGGAGCAAGCCACATTATCTTCGGGACGCAGCCGCAACTAGATCTGTTAAAGCAGGCCAAGAGATGGTTCATCGACTGAACATAAAAGACGGTGAAGGAACCATTTTACCACCTACACATAATCTACGTCTTTGTGAAAAAGGGCAACATTGACAAACAAGTACCTTTGGCATATATCCCAATGTCTAGGTGATTAAAAAACGATTATGTTAAGGTAAGAATCGTTTCAATGTTTATTATTTATATATTACTACAATGATTGTGATGATGATGTTGATGATGACGATGATTATTATGATGATGAAATAATAACATTGGATTTGACCAATAAATTTATAATCTTTGTTACATGTCTTTAAAGACTCTGAAGACATCTGGGTCAGTTGCAGGTTGAGTGGTTCATGATGGACTTTGAAGCAGGCAACACTTACACTTAACACTTACCTAAAGATCATTTGCACATATCTACTTGGTAATAACAAACAGAATACATATTTTAATTATTGCCAAAAAGTACATAACAATTATTATATTTTAATAATTATTTTTTTTTTTTCTCCAGCAACCTGGCAGGCTCTGCGACAGGTATTCCCAACATCCACAGTGAAGGGCTGCGTCTTTCACCTAATGCAGCGAGTATATCGCAAGGTGCACGGAGAAGGCCTCCACACAGCATACATAGAGAGGCGCGACAATTATTAATTCATTAGGAAGGTCATGTGCCTACCGTACTGCCGTACGAACAAATTGAAGCTGCCTTCTACAGACTGAAGGATGTCGCAGATGAAGTGGGACGGAAAGTAAAGGCTATTATGGACTACATGGAAAACACATGGATAAGAGGCAGTATTTGGAGGCCTGAAAATTGGTGCATGTTTCGAGAAACAAACAACGACCTAGAAGGTATGTTATTATCATTTTGATCTTTATACTAAGAAGAATAAGTAAAAACAATCTACTAAGTAATTAGCAAAATTTCAGCAATATTTATGCATGATAATGTTCTTTATATATTTGTTATTAGTAGAAAACTCCATTTACTATAAATAATGTTCTGACATACTTTCAGGTTGGCACCGACACATCAATGCTAGAGCCGGACATCCTAATTTGGGGTTGTACAAACTGGCCACAGTACTAAGAGCCGAGGCAGAGACAGTTGATCTGCATGTACGACTGATCTTTGAGAGACCAACTGATGGAGGTAGAAACACCATGGACAATTCGGATGTGTAATGGAAGCGCGACTGACTGATCTGTGTCGTTAGCAGCATATGTCCCATTACATTATATGTACTTTTTATGTTTTTCTTTTTGAAATTTTGATGTTTGTTAACACTTTGTCACGGGATATATATCCTCACTTTTAATTTTTCTTAAAAACAGGTATATATACATATATATAGTATAATATATAAAATAATGTAATAAAAAAAAAAATTAAAATCTAGGTTGGGGAAAAATTACAGTTCAACAAATGCGTGAAATAACAACAATTTTACATAAAAATACACCACCTTATTTTAAGCATCACAGATACAATTGATCATAATAGGTAAATAAATAAATGAATGAATAAATGATTTAATTAACCGTCTCGGGCTGAGGTGTGAAAATCTTTTCACACATGGACAAACACAATTCTCTGTCTCAATCAGGTATTAAACTATAAGTTTACCTATTTACTGAAATGACTAGACTAATCCCTATATAAGATCAATTTACCGAAGTGGTCATTTACCGAAGTGACTGTAAACCCTCAAACACTGACAGATGCATGCTGCAGATTTGGTACCACCCTTTTTTCAACTGTCACTTATTTTCACAAATGTGCCTAAGATTTATAGGCAAGACCTCCTAAAATATGCTCATCTGACTGTGCAAGAGAAGAATTGTGTTAAGAACTCAGAAAACGTACAATCGCAGAAACACTGAGTGCGTGGTAAATAGCTTAGCTTAAAGACTCAGTTTTTTTTTTTTTTATCAGATATAGGGTTTGAACTGACCATGTAAAACCAGATTGGACTTTGAATCACGAACATTCTGCTCCAAAGTCACAAGCTCTACAAACTGGACTACTTTGGCAAACAACATCTCTTGTGAAAGGACAGTCATGTCACCTTTCAACAATTAACTCATTGTACCCTAATGACGCATTAAAGCGGCATGAAAAACAGCCTCCTCATGCCGGGAGATGACTTATCGCGTCGCATTTTACCTGTGTCTGGCGCCGAGCGCCGCGTTAAGGCAGCCCTGAAAATGTCTCGGCTACTGCCGAACGCCGCGTTAATGCGTCCATCATATTTGCTGGTTAAAACTCATGTTTTCAATCACTTTCGAGTCTCGGCCAATCAAGTACATCACAGTATCGTAAATGCTAATGTCATCTTAATCTAAATCTACCGGCTTAAATCCTTTTTTGTTATTTCATTTATTGTAGCGAGCAACAGAAAAATCGGCGACATTTTCTCTGATTGAAGTGATTCACATCTAATTTGAAACATTTCTCTGCTGAAATACGATCGTAAAAGCAGTTTTCCAAATGATTTATTTAAACTTCGATCTCAGCCAATCAGAAACCTTGCTATATAATATATTGGAATTTCATGTAACCCGGATGTAAACACAATGAATTAATTATGTCGAGACAAAGAAAAACGGCGATGTGCCTTACTGTTAGCTTTAAGATTCCTACTTATACGCATATGTATCGGCGGATATGTGGAATTACCTACGTCAGATCCAATAATTATATGACAGATATCAATGGATAAAAGACACAATCTAACTCTTGGAAATCGCCGAAGTTTTCTATCAAATATGAAGTTTAAGCGTTATTTTCTCAAACTACCGGTAAATCGCAACTTTAAATCAAAGATGGCCGACTGTTTTAAAGTTACTCATTATATAAAATATTATATAAAGCAGTGTTATTTACGTTATAAACATAAAAAACTTGATGGGGTCAATATTATTTCACTTTAATAATTTGAACTGTGTTAATTTTGATATTGTCAATCTTACGTGTTCTTCAGACTTCACTCTTTTCTGAAGTATTTCTTCTCATACTGTGTTAAAACTTACATGGTTGTGTAAAGCACTCTCTGTGCTTCAAGTATGTGAAAATATCCCTTTAGAGTACTTCCAAAATGACATGTTTATTTTGTTGTGTATACAACCATCCCCGATATCTTCCACTGACCGGTAATCCACACCAGATGTGTCTCGGCATGAGGGGCAGTTAAGACCCCCACCAGGTGTAGGGTACGACTGGAGAAATGCCTCTAGGGTACGACTGGATAATTAGCTGTAGGGCACAATGAGTTAAACTGCATGAACAACCAATAACCATCACCAGACTACAACAAAAAATTACCATATTACCAATTATCAACACTATTTACCAATATACCTTATCAAATCGTCCAGCGAACAGTTCTTTCACAAATGGTTTGTTTTTTAGAGGTCGGGCAGGCTTATTTCGAAATCGTTCTATATCCTGACCCGTTTGTTGTTTACTAACGACGTCATGTTTGTCATCAGTCTTTCGAAGTTCGCTACAGAAATTTCTAGAAAATCTGTAGGCTGACAACAAATCGAAGTCGTTGCTTTTATTTCGGATAGCCAATGTCTTTGTAAAACAGTGTCTTTGACAGGTAAAGGCAATTTTTGAAAGCATGTTTGTCCTACCCTAAAAGTTAGAACTTGCTTTAAGGTGTCACTATAATTTACACACCGTCGTCGAAAATGCAAACCAATGTAAGACAGACACAGTGATCTCCCATGCAACAGCGTTTCTTCTCCATTTTAAAACTTCTATATACGTCTATTTCTTATGCCAAATTGAAGAAACATAACTTGCGTTTCAGCTTTTTTAGAAAGTTAATCCGTCGCCATATTTGAAGATAAAAACGTTTACTTTAAAATGTAGGATTATTTCAATCGATCTTGATTCTAGCTCACTGGTTCTGTTCGTGGTTTTGAAAAAAAAAGAAATAATGTGCGATAGCTCTACTAATAACATTTCATTTATTGTCTCTTTTTGTGAAATACTAAACAAATCCATTTTTTAAAGGAGTTATCCGAAAGGTTGGAACAGTTTTTCCCACTAACCAAATAAGTCTTTGTTAGCTGAGAAGGTCCTGCAAAATGCTGTTAATCGATACCCTAGATCTGTGTGAACAATCAAACATAGATCTAAATACCCACTCGTAATTGCAAACAGGTAGGCTTATTTTCTATCTGAGCCACACTGCAGAGATAGCTATTTCTAAACTTTGAAAACCACGTGACAACTTACTTTTGAGCTAACGTTATATCGTCATCAGGATAATCCTCTCTGACATCGTTTTCTACTTCAGTAGCCTAGAGATCGCTATCACGCTTATTTACAGATTTGAAAATAATGAACATTTAGAGTTATTTTATTCACGACTAGTACTGGCTTATCGTATTTACTCATGTCTTGCGGATCGGGAGGTCGCGGGTTCAAACCCCGGCCGGGTCAAACCAAAGACTTTAAGGTTGGTAGTAGTTGCTTCCCTCCTAATGCTCGGAGCTAAGGGGATAGCATTACGCCTGACTCGTCGGTGTCAGTATAATGGACCGGTCGGGTTCAGTCCCTGGGCACCCCATTATGATTTTATACAGATATTATGCCAATTTTCCCCAAAGCAGGGGTTAAAATATTGTTTAATGTGTTTGATATATAGGCAAACTTTAGGATACAAGGTTTAAGATTAAAAACAGTATTGTGAGTACGCAGCGGCATTATCTTCATGAGTGCTCATGCTATGCACGAGGCGGTCGTACGCATACACGTGTTGAAACACGTGACTCTATGTTTTTATCACTGTCATGCAATTGATTTATAACCAACTAGTTAGTTACATCTGTTGCAGAAAGGTAACGTTTGTTATTTCATTGTTTGAAACTATAACATTAGAATGTAATTCAATACAATGTTTGCCTGAAAGCACCACGATAAATGTATATTAATATCTGATTTCGACAGAAAGCAAGAAACTCATTTGGAGATCGTTATTGGTGCATGACACCACCAATTAAATAATTTGAGCATTGTATGTTTCAGTTATAGCTTTGAGGTAAAACTATAAAGTCAGAGCATAATTTGGTATTGACCTATGTACACGGGAAATAACTCGGCTGCTAGATACCATATTATTGCCGATTCCAAGCGTTCCGCGGAGTTAGGTTCTGTTCTTGGAGTCTTCATCAGGAAAATCAATAAATGAAATCAGTTGACAATTGGCGGGTAGTGGCGCAACATGTGAATTATTCTGCTCCCGGTTTCAGTGTGTCAACTTGTACTTAGTTATAGATCTAGATTTAATTACTAAAGAATCATGGGTAGAACAAACGCTTCAAATGGCCGTGCACGTCCTTTTAAACTTTACGATGATTCCGACGACGAAAGGTTGGATTTAAAAATTGACAGTATCAAAGAGAAACCAAGGACCCCTTGCTTTGTTTACTCTTTGACATTTTTTGCATCTCTTGGTGGATTTCTATACGGTTATGATGCTAGCGTGATTTCAAGCTCTATGATTCTTCTACGGAATGAGTTCGAGTTGACCTTATTCTGGCAAGAACTTATTGTGTCAGTCACCGTCGGAACGGCAGCTCTGTTCGCGATCGTCGGCGGATTTCTAAATGACAAACTTGGCCGACGTACTGTGATTCTGAGCGCGTGTTTGCTGTTTACGGCCGGTGCAATATGTATGGGTATAGCCGTGGACAAGTATATGTTGCTTGCTGGTCGAGTTGTATTGGGAACAGGAATTGGTAAGTGGTTCTATGATACTACGATCATACAGTTTATTATACACAACAGTCGATATATCATGCTGCTTGTCCCTATGGGAATTATTGTTTACTATATTGATATATGTCACGTTCATACATGTTCTTTTACTACTACTACTACTACTACTACTACTACTACTACTACTACTACTACTACTATTACTACTACTACTATTACTACTACTACTACTACTACTACTATTACTACTACTACTACTACTACTACTACTATTACTACTACTACTACTACTACTACTACTACTACTACTACTACTACTACCACTACTACTTCTACTACTACAACCTCACTACTACTACTACTACAACCTCACTACTACTACTACCACTACACTACTACTACTACAGCTGCTGCTGCTGCTTCTATTACTACTTCCATTACTACTACAATTAGTTCTGCTTCTTTTACTACTACTATACTGCTGCTGCTGCTACTACTACTTCTACTACTATTACTACTACTACTACTACTACTACTACTACTATTACTACAACTGCTTCTGTTACTACTATGTTTTTATGGGATTTATTGTTAACTATATTGATATATTTTACTTTCATACATGCTCTTTTTCTGCTGCTACTACTACTACTATTATTACTACAACTACTATTTCTACTACCACTGTTACTGCTACTATTATTACTACTACTACTACTACTACTACTACTACTACTACTACTACTACTACAACTACTACTACTGCTACTACTACTACTACTACTACTTCTACTACTACTACTACCACTACTACTACTACTACTGCTACTTCTACTGTTTCTACTACTGCTTCTGTTACTACTACTGTTTCTTTTCCTGCTACTACTGCAACTGTTCTCCTTCTCCTCCTTCTGTTATACCAACCACAACCACTATCACTAATACCACTACCATGACAGCCACCACCACATATATCACTATCAATACTAATGTTTCTGCTATGGTAACTTCCATTTCTCTATCTGTCATTTGTTAATACATGTTGTATAGTTATCATTTTAGTTTTAC